>JAHWFP010025100.1:44646-57365 GCA_023313725.1 Lithobius niger
TTCATTTTTTAGTGGTGAAGTGTAAACTTTGAATTGCAATGTCGCACAAAATTGTCATTCTGAATCATTGCATTATCTTTAAAAAAAAATTTTTTCTCATTTTCATAGCATCTCGCAGCACAATGAATCATGAATATGTGTGTATACCTACTGTTGCAAAATGTGGCAGGAGTCTAAAGAGCGGGTGGAATGTAATTCACAAAGTACTAATACAACGTAAAACAACGCGCCTCCACTTGCATCCTTTACTACGTGTGGAAGTTTTAATTTTTAAGTTGACAATAAATCACATAAATAACTGTACGACAAGGTGAACAACAGTTTTTCATCAAAAACTGCAATTTCAAATCAGTGTGGTGTTTGTTATCCATTCGTTATCAAAATTCTTAAATGGACAGCAGCAATCCTAAAAACAATAACAGTTTGCTTGTTCACAGACAGACTACCAAGGATTTTTCCGACAGGTTTTTATTGCAAATAACTTTTGTTACTTAAGGCAACACCTTCAACTTTTGAGACAGCTAAGGACAAATTGTAGGGCTGTCCAGCTGTAGTCCACTGCATTACTTCCTGATTTACAGGGTTGTAAAAATTAATTTTTTTTCAATGATTGTGTGTGGAAAGTCTGGTTTAGCATCAAATATTAACCTGGGAATTTAAGTATTAGTACCACGCTTAAATTTCCAAGCTATCCTAAGAAACAGCCAGTGTTACAGTTCTTCAAATTCAGTGGTAATCGCGAAACTGCGTATTATGTATTTTGAAGAAACTTAACTCCAATAATAGCACATCACATAGCGATTTTGTACTATAGTATATAAAACCATTTCATTTCAGCAATATCTGGTGGTCTGGTTTTGCTTTTTTTATGCTTTTGTCAAACAAGAACGCAAGATACACGCAAACTAGGCAAAACCTTGGTAACTACGCCATTAAATCATGCCAACCATTATTAACAGCAAGCACATCAGGACCTGACATTGAAGTACTATTCAAGAGTTGCACACTTGACTTAAAAAAAAAAGTAGTCTGTCGGCATTGAGACAGCCGGTTGAAAATTGTTTCCAATAGAAAATGTACATTACCTGTAAATTTAGTGCATTCTCCCCTGAAGGACACTTTCTCTCGCTGGAAGATTTTAAGTAGTGAAGAGCCGGTCAGCTGCCAAACCCGGCCTGTGATGATGGTTGGCAAGTGACAGCAGGCAGTGAAGGACGAACATCCGAAAAGGCTGTGATGAGGGTTGGTGAGGGACAGTACGCAGCGAAGGACAACGGTCCTTAGGGGCTGCGATGAGGGTACGTGAGGGACAGCAGGCATTGACTTGAATTCGAATAGCATGCTCCAATAAAGCATGAACTTGACTTGAGGAAAGAGGTATAGGTGTAGTTGGTGAAGGAGTCGTGGACGAATGAGATGTACGGGCCGAGAGAAGAAGTATTGGCCAGAGAACAGTGCGATGTTTCCGACGACGAAGGTCTATTCATTGCTTTGGTTTTCTTGTGTTTTCGTTTGAGAGAGTGAGACGATAGCCGACCACAAGGAAAAGGTGATGCCGAGGGCGAAGGATGAGGCGAAGGCAGAGGTGGAGGTGTGGTTGAAGGACTGACAACCTCAGGAGCCACTGGCAAAGGGCTTCCAGGCGAAGGGTTGGCCATTTTGGATCACGCCATGTTGACGAATGCTTAACCAAAGGAGGGAGTTGGGCGAAGGAGGCAGTCTTTAACGAAGGAAGAATAAAGATGCGAAGGCAGGCGAGAAAACGAAAGTACAGACGTTCCGGCTGTGCTGTAGAGAAAAGATGGCAGTCCGCATTGCCTGAATGCTTTTATAGAGGGGCTGCGCGCATGCGTAGGCCGGGTTACGCAGCTGCCCAGCTCTTCACAATTAAAATCCTCCAGCGGGAGAAAGAATGCAATAAATTTACAGGTAGTCTATATTTTCGAACGGCAATGAGAAAAACCCATTTACCTAAAACTTAAGGATTCCCCTAGGTTTTTTTTTTGCCATTATGTAAAAAAAATATGTAAACATCCTCAATCAGCAGAAAAAAAATATTTGGGGAGGCAGTTTTAGAATACAGTAGGAAGGGGAATCCATTCCGAGTATGTTCGACTTACCTACAAGATTGAAGTTACAGCTATAATGTTATAACCACAGAATATTGCACCTTAGACCGATTATAGCACTGTATCCTTTTATTTTGAGCGTGCAATGCTTTAACATACACAACTACTAGTTATTGTCTCTTTGAACTGGTACATCCCGCAAGCTGCCATCATTTGAAAACTAACATGCATGAACAAAGGTGAGAGTAGCACTAATGAAAGATTGAGAACAAAACGAGAAGCGCATTGAAAGGGTTTGGATTACGTAGAAATTGGTAGCTTTGCTTACTCAATCCATGCAGTTTTGTACTGTAGAAACGCAAATGTTTGAACATATTTAGAACCTATATTAGATCTGTTTTTTTGTGCATCCAGACAGTTGACGCAAAATAATTTTAATATGTAGCATATGATGCAAAATACGTTGTCCTTTTAGGTTTTATTTTTTCAACCCAGATTTTTTCTGACAAGTTTGTCTGAATAGTAACTTTGCCTGACCAAACTTTGACATCGATGGCAGTTTTCAGAGCAGTTTTTCGCGTATTTGTGGGTCAAAAATTCAAGTTACAGCAATGAAAATAAGCTTATCTGAAGCGTTATTAAACTCTTATGCGAACGGTTTGTCTGTCTGTGTGTTCGCGCTATAGCGTTTTAACGAATTATCGGATGTCTGTCAAATTTTGCACACAGATTCTATGGCACATTTCTAGGTCTGAGTTCGAAAAAGGATCGATTCCGCCGGGGAAATCATACACTAGAAATAATTAAAGATTTTTGTTCGCAGCAAACGTGCGAGGTTCGTTATTTTTTCTTCAGCCAACTGACGTCCTCCATCCACGACCAATTACTGGGAACTATGTAGCCTTCGTCAGCGGCGGACGTCACCACCAACCGACCAATGACTGGCAACTTGATCAATTTTATTCTACGAGCCACTGACGTAGGCACTGATCTCGTACTTTACGAACTGGATAACAAAGTTGTATAGTCTAATGCCGGCATGCGCGAAATCAACGTAGGCTTGGGCTACTTGTTTGGACAATCTTTCATGACTTTACTGCGTAGTACTTTTTACGGGAGGGTGGGGGAAGGAGAAATATTTAAACCAACTTCTACTGTATGACATTTGTTTTTTTGTTGTTAAGGGAGGGGAGGGGGAATCAAATTCATAAAACTACTTTGGGCAATGACTGTGCTATCTCGATATTTCACCATCAGTCGTGCGATATGGCAACGTGGCAGACAGATAAATGAAATGTGGAAAACGCCGAGACTAAACGGTTTGGAGGCATCCCGTATCATAAAACTGCCAAACGATGCTGGATTTTTCAATGTTGATTCTGTTCACTAGTGTTCTAATTAAACTTACAGTTTTAAATGAAACCGATTGAAGAATCGTAGTGGGCTCGTCTTTAATTGAGAGGTGTGCGCCGCCATGCCATCCAACGCAGTTGATCAAAACATGTATGGGGGTGGGTGGGGGTTTGAGGCAAAAAACTGGAAATGCAAGCAACCACTGTTTTTATGGTTGCATACGCGTCATGGAACCGCGGCCAAGAAATCATTTGGATGTTTGGATTGTATTCTTAGGAGGGGTAATTATTCACACGTGTTAGACAATTAGTAGCCGTATCGAGCGCTGTATTCGCAAGGGAAAACTAATCGACTCTCACTATAATTGATTTAATCAGGTTTATTTAATTATCTTTTATTTGTGCGTTATTCTTCTTTGTAGGCACATTAGTTCAAGAGGAGTAGAACATCGAACATTTTTAATTATGTAGATTGTTGACACCTACAAATGTTAAATAAGTGAAGCCCATTGAATAGTTTAGAGCATTTAATGAATTTAGTCCACTCTATTAAAAAGCTGGTCTATTACAGGCGTTCCAGTACAGTAGTACAAATGTAAATGTTACGTAACTACTTTAATACAAATAAAGCAATCTTGACAATACGACAACAGTATCAGAAAACACTTAACAAGCTCCACTTTACTGAAGTATTTGGGAGATATTCCACAAGGCATGGATGAAAGAATCAGTTGATTTATAAAGCGTTTTCCAGGTTGTGACTTTGCAGCTTTTCATTGAACCAATGTTGCTTTTTCCATTGTCAGTGCTCGTTTTCGTCTTTCTCATTTTTCTGGAATGGCTCATTCTCATGTGTTTCATTACACAGAAATGAGGTAGCAGTATGGCGGCACTATAGGATCATAATGGTTCGCAAAACTCAAACATGCACTTGGCAACTTTCATTCGATTCGATTGTTTGAAAGGGGAGCAAATCAAAAGAAAATATGATTAGTCTTAAGTCTGCTGATTTCTTGCAATTGGAACCATTTTTTGCACTTAATAAATTTCTTATTCGCGTGACAAGCACATTACATCCGTTCATTAGCACAACCTGCTCCGAAACAGCCCCTTAAAATACAAATGTTTTGGGGACTTTTTACGAACTTAGAAATGATGCCCATTTTTGGCAACTGTATTCTTTCCCGTCAAGTTTAACTATGTGCACATTTCATGAACGTATATAGATTCACAAAACTTAAAAAGGTACTTGTGCACTACGTAAAACAATACAATTAATACGACGATATAAAACAGAATCAGAGTTGTTCCATTCCCCATTAGCGTACATACCTAATTACCTATTCACCATTTATCCGACAAAATCTTACAAATTATGCTGGTGAACCTTTGCATTGTGACTTAAGCACACTAAATGAAGCATTACACAGGCAAAGGCTGAATCCTCATGGGAGCAGTAGCAGCGCCATTGAAATGGACAACGGCCTAGTTTGAAAATGCACTATGCAAATGTAATTTCTGCATGCAACAACAGTTTACAAATAACACTGAACAAGTGGCAGAGGAAAACTAAAATATGACCCTTACTAAGTTCGCAACGATACAATTACTGAATAATTTGCTGAATGCGCTTCTAAAACCTTGTCATGTCTCTATTAGCAGTTACGCTAAAGATTTCTTATTAGTACCGAGGTGTTAGAATTTCTCAAATTCTCTGAACTCTCACAGTATCACGTGTTTGCGTATTTTTAAAGTTAGAATTTCTCATACAAACAGCCATTGTGTAAGATATTTTTTTTCAAACTTACCTTTTTTTCAAGCTTGTTGAAGTCACAATTTGTGATGTAAACAGCTTTTTCTTTGTGTTTGTTAAGCTTATTCTAAACACCAAAATGGGCCAATGATTGTAAATCGATTTTATAACGATTCTTCTGAAAGCTTAAAACTATTTTTACCACGAAACAAAAAGGGGTAAATCTACTTATGAATGAAAAAGAACCAATCAACCGTTGCTGAAAAGTGAAACAAAAAAGTTTTTACCTAAGATAATACTGATACTTAAAATTAATACATTACCAATAATCCCGACGAAATAGCAACAAAAATCCACCAGTGACGGTCAAAATTCAACACATTCACGAGTTCTTTAACAAAACCGTTTCGATAAAGAGTCAAATTCTTATGCTGTGCAATGTTAGAGCTACTCGGGATAAAACCGGAAATATAAATGATCAAAAGTTGCTAGCCCAGTTAAATCTACTCAGAAAATGTGTGATCTTTTCCATTTAAATATAATATCAGTACCAACCCATCCATGGTGGTATGATGAGTTCTTCCAGCATTTTGTGAGAACTAGCGATTTAGGAAAACTGCAATGCCAATGAGATTGCGTCTTGTATTGCAAAAGGATTAATCAAATGCAGTATGAAATGTTTGGAAGGTAATGCATCAACTCCAAACTTCAACAGGCTGGTATGTCCTAGGTAGCCAAATGGATATAGAACAACTCAAAACTCATTAACGCCAACAACTCGAAACAATGCCTGTAGTGCTCAATACACAAGTACGATAAAATGTAATTACAATACAGTACTGACGACAAAATAAAGAATATAATGTTGCAATCCTACTCGCTGCAACATTTTCAGCCTTCTCAATAGACAACCAAGTTAGGCGTTGTGTTCCTTACTTAGTAACGAGACTGGCCACTTCCCATATAACCCTGAGTGTTGCCTGCAAAGCGATTTTGCATAGAGCGATTGGCTTTCATATCACCCATGGGTTGCTGCCCCATCGCAAGCATTTGTTGAGAAGTTGTAGCAGCTGTCCCATGAGACTGCATCCCTTGCATTCCACTGCCCTGAAGGTTACGTAGTAGCATTGCCTTTTGATTCAAAGTGTCCAGTTGCTTAGAAGGATCATCATAGCCCATCATTTGAGCTGATGGGTTAAGCTGAGAAGGTGCAGAATTAGAAATGCCCCAAGCATTATTAGCAGCGGAAAGGGGAACTTGTGCTGAAGCTGAAGTAGCTGACGTGACGTTCAAAGCAGGAGCAGCTAGCGCAGTCAAGATATCAAGAATTCTTTTCTGAATTTCAGCTTGTTGATCGGCTATGTTGTCCTTTTCCCCAGGAACCTTAGCAGATGCAAGTGGCTCTGCAAAGAAAATACAAGCGCGATTGCCAGTTAAGACTAAATGTTAAGTGGTAGGGGAGGGCAAATTTGTTGCCGTTAAGAACTAATAAGGAGAACGAAGTCTTGAATACGTGTGGAGTGTTTGTGTTTGTGTGTGTACCAAATTTATGCTAACAAAATGTGCCTTCCAGTGAAGCTACACGTAGGTAAAATCTGTTACAGTAATGAGGAAAGTCTAATTGTTTAGAGTTAAATTTATTGACGAGCAAATAACTTTTTGATTTTTGTCATCTCGTCAATAAGGCGAAGTTAATTTTTTAATTTATGTATTTCAAATCGGCGGGGGGAGGAAAACTGTTTCCATATCACTCTCCTAAAATGAAAAAAAACAGTAAAATATTTTGATAGCTACCCCCCCTGGGAACCTCAAGAGTTCTCGGTTTTTATGAAAACTAGCCACATTTGTCGCAATTATCTGTTAATTATAATATTTTAATTTCACATCTGCAGGGTGCGGAAAAGTTGTCTGTTGACCTCCTTATCACTCTCCCAAAAGCAGAAAATTCTAAAGAAATTTTCGGAGGTGCCCCAAGTTTGCAGTTTTTGTGAAAGTTATCTATACTTATCCAATCGTATTTGTCAACTTGCAGATTTTTCACCTGTCATTTCCAATGACTCTTGACAATTTGCCAGGGTATCAGCTCACACCAGCTTGTTTTCAGATGGTACCATGCCCTATCCTTCCCAATTTACCCTGCTTGACAGCCACTAGCCAAACCACCAGAGTGATAACCTGGTAAGTACAGCTATGTCAGGAGGTACTCTTAGATGGCATCGGTTCCCCAGTGTTCACACGTTCCCAAGAACCTATAGCTACTCAGTAAACACCAGTAGAGAGACTGACAGCAAGTCAAATTATTGTCTCGTTGTTGCTGCGTTAAATCAACAATGAAGAAGAAGGCAGCATGGATTCCAAGGGTTGGAATTAACTCGCGAAAATCTTTTGGAGCAAACAGTGGCTGTCAACCGACTGAACTTAACACTTAACACTAGTTAAGAAAATTACGAATAAAGAATAATAGGAGGAATAAAACATTTTTGTAAACGAAGAAGTATTCCCCTCGGGGCGTACAGGTAAACACCAGAAAGTGGCCGACAGCCCATTACTTTTCTAAAAGCAGAAAGGACGGACATAACGACACAAATTAAGCATAGGGAAAAACCAGCTTCCGAATTCACCCTCAGTGTTGTACAGGAAGCCGAAAGTTCCGAACATCGTCCATCTCCTCCCCCCCTTCCCCCCTGAACGGGGTGGGGCACTGCGGCTGCAGTCATTCGCCAAATCAACGTAACAGACATGGAGGGACCCCTCACACAGCAACAGTAAAGCGATCGCTGGGATGTAATCAGCCACAGGAAGACCATCAAAGCTGCTAATACATAGAAGCATTGAAGACTGTAGGAGATAATTATTATGGGGGTGAGGTCTCTTATCTTCCTCTATCGTTATCAGAATAGGCATCAGCTTGGACAATGTCGCCTTACAGGCGATCTTTGTCTCCTTTGTAGGTGACGTACGTCTGCTTTATAGGCGAGGTTCGTCCCCTCCATAGGATACGTTTGTCTCGACAGGTGACATTAGTCTCCTTCAAAGATGATGTTTGTCTACCCCAGAAGAGGCATTAAGTAAGTGTTGCCATGTTCATCTTCCGAATGGTGTTATTCGTCTCGGCCACCCGGCACTTGGAGACGTAATGACGACACTTCGTTAATGTTAATACGATCTTGGAGACACGACTAACGGGCGACAATTCAAATCTTTCGTGACAACCACACATGACAACGCTCTATGGGGCGTCCGTGGGCCTGGCGACGCCGATTTCTTACTCTTACTTATGACGGGTTTCGCCCAACAAGGGACTACGCCCAAATTCAATTTTTTCTTTCTTTTTGCAATCTAACTATTTTTATTATTTGTATTATTTTGATGGGAAGGCCTAGATGGGAAGGCCTTGGTCACACCAGAGTTAGAAGTACCAGTGGATATTCTGGACAGACGAGTATCACCCATACCAAGGGCAAAGTCAGAACGAGAATAGGTTCTCTTCTCCCATACCAGGAGCCAAGTCGCTACTAAAATGAACTTTGCCTCTTATGCGAATGCAGTTTTTACTACCATCGAATCATGCTTACGCTCTGTTCAACGGAAATTGAAGTCGTAACCGAAGCACCCTGTGTCGAAATAAATTTGTGCTCAGAAACTTTTTGTTTAAATTTTTAGAATTTCTAACTTCAATTGATCACCTAAATTCTTGGCTAATGAGAAACGCACGCTCGACGAATTGTGCCCTGGCAGGAGGGTGGGATCGCCCAAATGCGAACATGCATTAAGGTCGGAGCTCCTTGGAGCAAGGTGGCCACCGTAATGGAAAGGAATGCTTTTTGCATACTTCAAAAGGGACATACAGAGGGGCTTTTTAATGGGGGAATCCTGAACGAGGGAGGGGGGAAGAAACCATAGCAGTAGAATTCAAGCGAGATCATTAGCCAAGAAATCCCACGGAGTTACAGGAAAATCAGTAACTCACTTACGTTCAGGGATTGTATGAAGGAAAGCAGGGGAGGATATTGCTATTGAGCCGACTTACGCCACCTCTTCCTTACAGCCAAAGTTTCAGCCACCATGGCCTATGGCCAAAATCACACAGATTCAGCCAAAAAGTCCGGGACTAACAATGTACACGCACAAATCCGGGTTTCAGCAAGCTACTAAAGTGACTTAGCATTGTCTACGGGCAGTGTGTTTACCCCAAGAGTCATCATTAGGAACAAGCAGTGTTATTAAAACACATACTCATGTTTGTAAGGTTGCAAATTATACAAATTAAAAAGAACAACCGAAGAGGTAGCACTTCGGTTGTTCTTTTTAATTTGTCTAACTTGCAATTTTACGAACGTGAGTATGCATTCAATAGGCTGCAAAGCCTGTTGGGATATGAGCAGGTGCGCCACTTGGTGGTGGACTACTGAAGCTCCTTAACTTAATAGTTTAGAAAAATAGGTTAGAATAGTTTGAGGCTGGTGGATCGGAAAGAATTGCATGGGCTTGATGGAAGGGGAAAGGGAACAAAAAAATTGTTGCTAGAATGGTAGAAGAAGAGGAAGGTAAAGTGAGATGTAGGGTGGACTACTACTCTGCTCCACTAGAGTAGGAGATGCTCTGTTGCAAAGGAGAAGCCAACATCAACATAAAGCATTAAATAAATGACATTTAACCAATGACTAAAGGGAAGTATTTTCATATGGAAGTGAAAACCACAAACCTTGGGCCCCTGGGGCACTTCCAAATTTTGTTTTTACTTCTTGTTTTTGGGAGAGTGATAAGGAGACCAAAACACAAGTTTTCTGCTACAGTCAATTTGACATACATTTTTTTTTCACTCCACCATAAACACTTCCATTGGTGTTGTAGCGGATGACTGTACTTATTCTTGTAGATTGGGGACTCTGGTTCCTCCTGGCCGTGGAAGGTTTCGCGATAGCCAGGATGATGGCCAAGACGGAATGGAACGCCCTCTAGGTCAAGACTTTTATGGCTTTCTGTGGAGGTGTGCTTTTTCTAATTAACCGTGTGACAAACAGTTAATTTCAACAATCATTTCAGCCATGGGAAGATACATGCAATTCTACGAACTATTTTGATATAACGTTAAAACAACTGCAATACTGCCAATAACTGTACTAATTCATGTGTGCAGTAGCGAGACTTTCGTTTGATCAACAATTAATGTTGAAGAACATTGAGAAAACTATGTAGTCATGAGGATGGACAAATAAAATTAACAAGCATTTATCTTGCAATAAAACAAGCAGTTGCTTGGAAATGGAAAGTTTTGGGTGTATTCGTTTTCTTAATGCCGTAGTTTCAACTATCCACTCGAAATTTTTAAATCGAAATGAGCTAGTTTATTGGAATTTTTTTTTTCAAATATCCACAGCAGCTTTTATTTATTTTTAATTACTTTAATTGGCTTTCTAAACCAAATGTTGATCACTTTTTGGTTAGTGGGCGACAAATTAAGACGTTTATGGAAATAAAGATTCCCACTACACCATAGTCATCTTTTAAATAGATGGTAAAGTGTGTGTCATTGTTGATGAGGAACAACATTTGCACACTAAAATTCCTAATTGGGCAAAAAGAACTAGGTAGGTGTGCTCGTTCTCAGGTGCATGCGGGGGTCAAGACTTTCCTTTTTCTTTATTTCGTAAACCCTTTATTTTTCATTTTTAATTATTAATTTTGCCAAAATACTAACCAATTTTGACATTATTTTAATAGTTTTAGAGATTTTGAATTTTTCTAATCTTAAGTCAATAACTCAAATGGTTTGTAAGTTAAGTAGTAACAACGACAAATCAGTTAATTCTTTCGTGGTCTTTTAAAAAAATATTTTCTTACTGAAGGCCTTGTCTTTTAATAGTCAGTGTATTGTTGCAAAGCTAGAAGTACAACAACCCTCTTACACCAAAAAAAAAAAAAAAAAAACCCAGAAATCCTCGGGACTGATTTTAACTCGTAAAAGGATTGACAAAGTAATTATAATTTGATGATGGCCGTGTTTGACAAATTTTTGGTACAGTGTAGTGAATTTTTCTTGTATTGGTTTACTACGATTGTAGGTAAATTTGTTGTTTGTTAAGTAGCAGTCTAATGTGCTAATTCCAAAAATAATACATACCTACTGCCGCTGGGTTGTAAACAGCTAAGCCAGTACTTGCTGCCACTGCAGGCATTGAGGCAGCTGCTGGATTGTCACTCATTATTTGCATGCGACGCTGCAGCAAATGCCGAACAACAGCATCAATCTGTGGGACACTTATGGGCCGACCATCGGCTAAGAGCTTGAACAAGTCTTGAATTCCATCATCTGGATCAGGCTGAATACCAGTAGAAATATTTGAGTCAACACCTCTGACCGGAACCAGTGGCTGAACCATAGACTGTCCGATTGGTTGGACCATGGATTGTCCAATTGGTTGAGCCATCTGCTGAATCAATGGTGCATTCAGTGCCTCAGCCTCTGCTTTCGCCTCTGCCTTCTCTCGAACCGATGTCAGGTAACTTTCGTAGTTACAAGCAATAAGATTCATGGCTTTATCCAGAGGCATGTTTCGGTGTTCTGGAGGGAAAATAGGGAATAATTTACCATTAAAAAATTGGATTTAACCAGATCAGTTTTACTCGAACATGGCACAAGAACCAATTTTGGTATATGGTGGTTCAGAATGGAGGGAAAGGTATGTGTACAGAATCCAATTCAGCGGACGAGGCTTTCCTCAAGGCAAGGTAGACAAGACTGCTGGGAAAACCATGACCCATCCCTAGGACAAATCTGTGCATACAAAGCTTTAATGTACCAATTAATAATTTTCGAGTCAGTTAACAAAACCAGAATACCGTAGGGCCTCAAACAATCCTGTAGACCCTGGTCCAAAACCACAAAACAAGTACACCTAAACGAAAAGTACGGTGAATGTGCAGCCCAACAGTTGAGGACTGGCAACACAAATGGAAACCAGAAATTGAAAAAAATAACTGCAGATACCTTCACGCACAAACAACCTTACCTTTTCAAGAAAATGTACTCCCGTACGCCAAACTATAATGCAATGGTTAAAAATGAAACTCAAACTAAATTTGAAATTTCTATCAAAACAAGCTGTCAAAAATAAGGAGTCGCTGACAAAGAATAAACAACACCAAATTTGCAATGCGGCTAATTTCTAAGTCACAAAAAAGTACAGACCAAGCAAGACTGCCTAGACAAAAGAAAAAAAACAACACTAATAAAGAAGGCCATGACAGTCAGTTACTCAAGTTTTTGACGCTTACGTCGTTTTTTCACGCTTAAATTTCCATCATATTTCAGCCAGCCCACCAACTTCGTAAAGAAGGGTTGAAAAAACATCAGTTGACCACAGAATATATAGATATGGATGAAGAGCCATCAAGCAGGTCGAGTTTTTGAAAGTAGTTGGAAAATAAGAGACTTGGTCGCTAATGGCAATGTAAAAACAACGCACTCCGCAAATCTTGATTTGGCTTCAGTGAAAAACATACACCACAGTGCACAAGTTGCGAAAAACAAAGGTTGGGGAG
>JAHWFP010025100.1:57465-72510 GCA_023313725.1 Lithobius niger
ATTAATTGTAGGATACCATCATCCTACAATTAGTGTGTGTGTAATGAAAGCAACGTTGTTATCTCACAAGAATCGCAACCAACAACCAAGTTATATTGACACTACCTAATTGGAAGCAAGACGATTTTACACGATTGTAAATACTCTTGGCACCACTGGACAGTAAAAAAGAAGATTGAAAAGACATGTTGATCATCAGTGTATAGGTACAAAACTGATGAAAGCTAACCTGTAGTTCCTAAACAGTATTAGGAAAATGTGAGCACCATCAGTTAAACTACAAAGAACTCAGTATAACTTGACACAGTCTGTAACTTTTCAAAAGACATTCTGCGTGGTACAGTATCATGGATTCCCAGCCAACGCCATAGTGCCAATGGTGTAGTACGCAGTGCGGCGTTTTCAAATTCTGTTGATGAATGGACTCAAAAATCAATCAAGTAACCAGACAAGAAACTTAACTTAAGAGAAGCCTGATGAATCCTGCAGATAGTGGTTGAAAACTTGCTAGATGGAGGACTTTCTTTAATGTGGGAATGTGCGAAAATGGAGAAATTCTGCTCCTTTGAAGGTAATGTTGAAAATATGTTCCACAGTAGCGGTCGTTATGGCAATGCTATTGTTCGTCAAGTTATTCTGTTACGTCGACACAATAGCAGGGAGCAGCTGGTAAACTGCATCGCCATAACCAATCCAAAACTAAAATGGAATTGCTGGCGGTTTTCATACAGGTAACCATAACCACTTTCCTCAAAACACAAATATTTCCACATCCATAAATTACATGCCAAAATTAAAGCCCTTCTAGAGTAAAAAAAATTCTGACATTTTTAAAGCACTTTCCAGTATTGTCACAACCACATAAAAAAAAAACAACTACCGCCATCAAACCCCAAAAATATGCAATTCCTAAGGACGTGTAATACTACAGAGCTGAGTATGCAACTGATGATCGGACTCGGCTCGTTGCGCGCACCCTGAGTCAAAAAAATTGAATCCGGTGGACAAGTTTGATTAATTACGATATTCCAGTACACCAAATTCTTGTCTTGACATGAGCTCTACGTGGCGTAAATTAGAAGCCAGTACCTCAAACCATTACTAAGTTTCCTTAAAATTATTAACTCGTAGCGCACAGTAATGGGCAGCCAGTTAAGTCAGGTCTCTACCAAAACACAACATTGAAATTTCTTGATTTTCCTGACATTTTTGTACTTTTTCTTGACTCACTGACTCTTTTAGAGAAAACCTTGAGAGTGGCTGCTCCCAGCGAAGGGTTTTGGAGGAAGCCAAATTTTTTTGGGAAAAAAAAAGTGTATTTGTGTCTGCACAGCATTCCCACACTACCATTTCCCACCAAAACCACAAAAGTAAACGTGTGTCAAGTCAGATTTATACTCAATCCACCGCAAAATACATAAAACTGTTTTCTGCGACACTCAGTAAAGAGTGCAAAAATTTTTGGTTGGCCTAAATCCGTAAAAAAAAATTATTAAAAATAAAACGTGTAACAGATTCAGCTATAAATCGGTCTTGGTATTTACTAATTCGTTGCGAGAGATGCACTTCTAAACGCATAATGTAGTAAAAAGTGTGTGATAACAGCACGTGGTTGCTCAGCTACAGGATCAACTTCCCCTACTAGGCCTAACAGAAAAAAAAAAAGGAGAATCAAAATTAACTGATACTATGTGTTACCCAAGTGCAGTTCGAAGTATTTTCATTTTGCTCAACATTAGCCTGTTTAAGATAAAATAATATCGTCCTCAATTTCCAGCCGTGAAAATTCCTGACCAAACATCCAATTTCCTGACTTCCGACCTATTTTCTAATTTCCTGACTTTCCTGACTGGCTGGTAGACACCCTAGTTAAGCAGAACCTCAGTTTTTATTATCCTAACAAAAAGAAACTTGCTAACATACGTTCACTACGGCTAAATTGCAAAATTAATATCAAATCACAAATAACTTATCAAAAACAGAACATGGGTAGGCAACTACTACTGAAAAGCCACAAATTTTGTTTGGTTTCTTACTTTGGGTAGAAGCTTTAGTAGCAGTCTACAAACTAAACTGAATTCTTACTACATTAATCCAGCTGGTAAAGTGAATTTCACACTAGATTGTTAAACAATTACCAGAACCTCATGAGTGACGAGAGCCCTAACGTAACCCATTTAAACGCTAACAGGTTCGAATATCCATTTATAACCCTTCCACACTGGGGTAAAAAAGTCTGGGCTCTGGCACAACTCACAAGTCTTGGTCGAACTCAGGACTTGAGACTCCAACACCGACGCTATGTTTCAGTGTGGAAAGGGCCAGTGCAAGGACCAGCCCTTTAGGGAAACGTTTCGACTCCAGGAGCGTTGATAAATGACAGCCAGATAAAAGGAACAACGATTGCGTCGCAATTGTTGTAGCGAGAGAAAAATTAACTGAAGTTCAGACCCTGGCCTCGATGTCAGAAGTCCAGTATGGAAGGATGTTGAGTTTTCGCTTTGTATGAACCATGGTGTACCTGGGGATGCAATAAAGTAGGGGCCCAGACACAAAATATGGTGTTCGGGGTCCAGTGTGGAAGCAGTATTAGTGTCCTACCAAACATGATTCTTGGAACCAAGGGAAGAACCAAGTCACCTGAAGTAATATTCACCCCCACCACTGGGGCTGTAAACTTCACTCAAATTGAAGTATCGAGGACCGTATATTACAATAAAATCTGTTTACTACTAGAAGTAGCCAACTTACCTTCCGGTGTCACACCCCACAAAATGTGAACAGTGGCTGACTTGTGCTGCTCATTCTGAGGCAACAAAACTATTGCGTAACGGCAACCACGGCGAGCTATGTCATCCAAAACTTGTGGAAGCTTATTCGGATCGTGTGGGAATAATATATCACAATTGATGCCCAAATTCTTTAGCCGAGATTCCACTAATTCACCGTATGCCCTACAAACAATTTAATTGAGCCATTATGTGTCTACGTTTTCTTATGTTAACAAGGATTACAAACTATGGAAAATCGTTATTAGGATGAGACTGCTTACCTTTGTGTGTGATGAGGAATAACGATTTCACAATCGGTTGACATAACTGGACCAGGTGAAAGATCCATGGCGGTTTCACGATAGTTGTCACGCCTAAATTCATGTAAACAGGGTTAACTATGCATGTAAAAAACAAAGAACAGAGAAAAAACTGCTAATCAAGACATTCTATTAATTGTTACATATTGGCAAGATGCCACCTGAACACACTTTCATGAAGCTAAGTGTTAGTGCTATTCTCAAGCCATTAGCTCATCAGCCTTTTTCAATTTAGTTAGACAACGACTAAATGATGGTTTATGACGGCAATGACCCTACTGATAACCTAGGTACAAAAAGAGTGTATATTAATTTAGATTTTAAGCAAATGGAAACCTAATCAACTATAAATCTCCATCTTGTATAGCTTAAAGCATACCTAATACTATGCTTTCGGTAGTGCAAATTATACAATGTTTAAAGCAAACATTTTAAACTTTTTACATGTCGTCTTTTCAATACTAATCTGCTTTAAACAAAATGACCAAAATATGAAGTTCTATTCCACGCTAACACTAAGAACTGATTGAATTTGAATAAATTGGGCACAAATGAAAATAAATGTTAAGCACCTGTCATCTTGCACGTCCAATTTTATAGGATCATCGAAACGGCTTTTTCCTGTAGCTCGGAATGAAGCTCGTGGGTATTCATCACGCAACCGATTGTCTCTACCAGTACTGAAAAACATTGCAAACCACCAAGCATTGTAAGAATAGGAAATATCCAGTTTAAACTACATATACTGGAATGAAGTGTGAACATAACTACCAGGACTAGAAATAGAAAATACCACAACAGATAATGATAAATATAGATCAAACCATCCTAATAGTAGGGCGGCTTGAGAAATTTGGTATGGATGCTCATGAAGGGTAACTGGAAAAAAATAGCTATGATAGCAAGTTTAGGGCCACCCAAAAAAGTTTTTTGGCTGTAACTCCTTAACCGTCAACAAATCAAAAGCACAATGTGAAGCAAAAACATTCCGCACACAATTCTGGACAAGATATGTGGTATACGACTTTTAGGTAAAAGCAACCATTGAACCCAAAATCGTATTTCAAGTTTACCCCCTTAATTTGCACGAGCGCTCCATTGTTCAATTGGTTGTTATAGTGAGGTGAGGTTTCAAAGTGCTCTTGCGAGCTTTCTGATATCCCGAATTGGAAATACTTTGTATTTTCTGAACGGTGGGGATCTATTCTTTCTATCAATCCTAACCGAAAACATTTAACTTGGATAGGGACCGTCCTACGTCCATTTGAAGGTAAAGAGGTAATCGCATAGCGGCGAAAGCTTATGGTGATTTTCGTTTTCGAAGTGTTCTTGCGAGCTTTCTAATAGCCCGAAATGGACATGTGTAGAATTTTCTGAAAGGTGGGGATCTATTCTTTACATCAATCCTAACCGAAATCGTTTAATTTGGATATGGACCGTCCTACGTCCATTTGAAGGTGAAGAGGTAATAGCGTAGCAACGAAAGCTTATGGTGATTTTCGAATTCATAGTGGTCTTGCGCACCTCTAATAGTCCTAAATGGACATGCTAGGTTTTTCTGAAAGGTGGGGATCTATCCTTCCCACCAATCCTAACCGAATTTGTTTAAATTAGAGACAAATATAAATATGAACATTACAATGGCATTTTGAAATTTAAACTGGCCGCTACACCAATTACAGCTGTACCTTTAAACAGGACGGTCTCTATCACAGATTAAGTTTCGGATAGGCTTGATGGAAAGAATAGATCCCCACCTTTCAGAATATCCTAAGCATGTCCATTTTGGGCTATTAGAAAGCTCGCAAAAGCACTTTCAGAAACGAAAATCACCATTCTCTTTCGCCACTACCTCTTCACCTTTAAATCGGCATAGGACGGTCCCTATCTAAGTTAAGCAATTTCGGTTAGGATTTATGGAAAGAAGAGATCCCCAACTTTCAGAAAAACGTAAGCATGTCCATTTTGGGCTATTATAGAGCTCGCAAGAGCACTTTGAAACAGAACCTCACTATAACAATCAACTGAACGGAGCGCTCGTGCGAATTAAGGGAGGTACACTTGAAATACGATTTTGGGGTTCAATGGTTGCTTTTACCTAAAAGACGTATACAAAATTTCTGGTCCAGAATTGTGTGATGAACATTTTTGCTTCACATTGTGCCTTTGATTTGTTGACGGTTAAGGAGTTACAGCCAAATTACAGAACGTGAACAATTCAATCCTCTAGCCGCCCGACTATAAGCTATAATATAATCTTCTACTAGATGTGTTTAAAGTACTTGACACATGCTATCCGCTTTTGACTTGGCATTATACTGTTTTTTTTTTCTTTTGTAAAATGCGACATGACTAAACTAAGTCTTATCATAGCTAGCAAAAGCTCGAACAGCCAATGTTACACCACAACACTCTACAAAAAAAAGACAAAAGAAATTGGCATGGAAATTAAGTGCCTTAAAAATGAAAAGAAGAAATTTCCATAAGTACCTACTTATTTCTGGATGAAAAAGAAAAATTGGACAAATAAACAATACTGTAGTTTAAAAAGAAATTAAGTTTTTTCTTATTCCAAAATACTTAACGTGCTGTCACATGGCTCTCCCACCAGGTGGTGCCCCTGCTCACTTCCCAGCAGGCATTGACACAGCTCATTACTTGCAAAATGCAAACATTTTCCAAGATATCCACCTTACGCATTGCTGCATTTAACTGTCTAGGCAGTCACGTTGCATCTGCATCCATACTTCTCGCTAAACCATCCCCATCGATATCCTGCAGGTACCTGCTGATGAAGGTGTGTTTGTTCGCTAGGAGCAAGCCACAATAACCTCATTCAGGGGTAGTGCAGTGGAAAAACTCCAAGAGTAAGCTAGAGCACGCAGCTCATGGGCTCATATGGACGTGGGGAGGTCCACATAGTTCGACGCACATTCGTAAGCCCTGCGCAATGTCTCGCAAATCCATTGTGCTAACTTTGTAGCTGAGACAGGGTACCCTACTGATTTCTTAGAACTATTGTCTGACAATTAGCACGGTAACAAATACAAAAGAAACTTGTACTTGTAATTTTGACAATGTCTAAAAATGGGGCAATCCTCATCAAAGTATAATTCAGAATGGAAGGGAGAAGTTAGTTTAATGCAAAACTGCAAAGCTTTATTATTTGGGTAATATGACCTGCAACTCTGTACGAGACTCACCGGTCCACAGCACCGCCTCTTCCTCGAACTGGTGACCTGTCACGGGACATTCTTCTTCTGCAAGTAACACAAACGTATCAAACAAATAGATTAACCGATCCTGTAAGTATCAAGGCCACTTGGTATAAAGTCACAAAAACAAAAGTATCAGCCACTTAACATTCTGCAGGACAGTACGGTTTAAAAAAGACATCTACAAGATGGAGCAAAGAGCAAGTCTTAAGGCGTACCGCGACCTTTGTGGGAGGGCCCCAGGGACCCGAGCAAAGAAAGCAACAGCCCAGCGTCCAGCGTCCTCGTCTTCAAACTAAGTGAATCCCAGTTCGAATCCAGCAACTTACCTAACTGACACATGTGACATGATCCTTTTAAGCCATAATCCATTACATAAGCTAATACACACTTTCAATTACCACTGTATCCAACGGTTACCAGATTTTGCGACAATATAATTTTCCTGCTTAAAAAGCCTATGGTCAAAACATGGATGCTATGAACAAGTTGCATGCCTCAGGAAAATAAATAGTAGTAAAATAACTAGTCGTCTGCGAGTATAAAAAAATCGCGGGTGTAATAATTATACTGTTCAATTATGACAAATTGTTTTATTACTTTTGTTGGAAAATATACAGCACCATCTTTTATCTAAAGACTAAGCTTAATTAACTCCATTTATCTTAAATAGAACTGCCACTGCAATTGAAGCAGAAAGAATGCTGCTACAGCATAGAGAAACAGCCATAGCTTAGCTTAATAAGATAAATAGTTTTTATTATGCTTGTTGGAAAGCATAAAATGTTCACTGTTCACCTAAGCGTAATTACATCCATTTATCTCAATTAGTTGCCATTGCAGCGATTTAAAGTCGGGAATTATAACGCGGAAGGAATTAAATGATGAATATGGACCAGAACAGATAATTTCTCGCAAAATGTAAATAGGACCTTTTTCGAAGGACAATTTATTCTGAACATAGTATGAAACTGGTTTGTTTACCGTCAGTTTTAAGGGGGAAAAAAAACAGTTTTTTTTTTGTACGCCATTTTCCAAAAGAGTGGCAACTGGTTTTATTACTCTTGTTGGAAAATATACAGCACCACCTTTCATCTAAAGACTAAGCTTAATTAACTCCATCACAAAAGTGTTTCTGTAGCAATATGTGCTAACTATGGCTCAGTCTAGTACTCCAGTAATTTTCAGTGGTGCCAGGTTAGTGTGCACTGGTGTATAATATAGCAATAAAGCAACCAAGATTTTAAAACTTGATAAAAGATGCTATTAACAAAAAAAAAAAAAACAGAAAATAGGGGGCCTTCTATCAGGGAGCATTTAAGTATTACAACATCAAGAAATTGGCTATTTTCAACCCCCTCCAGTATTACGTCATTTCTAACATTAACCCCCCCCGGGGTGTTTTTCCTATGTATATTCAGTTTTTTCCCCCCTGAGGATATTTTTTTTGCGTAATTCCATTCCTTTTACTGAGATAACGGTGCTTTCATCATGAACTGGCACCCCCCCCCCCCTCGACAGCAATCGTAACCAGTACGCGAACCTCCCTCCCCCTTCCTGATGACGTAATACATGAATGCCTCCAACCGTTTCTTAAAGGTCATCATTGCTTTCAACACTAAAAATTAGCTAAAAATAGTATCTTGTTCAGCTATCTAGCCAACATATACTGGTCAACGCAAATCACCAGCCATTTTGAATCCATAGAAAATAATTTGAAAAAGTGATCCTTTGGGTTGGGTCTAATACACACCCCTGAGAAACCGCTTGCTTGCATATCAACATGCAGTACTAAACTGATATTTGTTTTGAGATGTTGCAAGATGTTTTCTAACAAGCGCATTCATTACAATGGTCTACGTAAACACTTGTTTTTACTGGGGGGGGGGGGGGGGGAAGACAATTTCCTGCAGAGCCCGGTAGTAAAGTTACTGGTCTATTTATTAGCATTTAGTAAAGTTGTTAATCAGTATATTTTAACTGCAATTTGTGGTTAACACATCTCCTTGGGGGAAGTACATTAAAAAGGTTGTACAGGAAGTTGCCTAAAAGAAACAAGGCCACAGCAGCCAACAAATTGACTGAGTTAAGCTCTAATCCCTATCCTAATGATTGCTCAAGTAACGGAATAATCGTTAGAGAACTGGAGTAAAGAAAGGATACTAGTACTATAGCAAGTTATTGCTTTTAATCGTACTGGATCTCACCACCCACTACCTCATACTAACAATTGAAGATTTTTCTTTAAAAAAAAGCAACCAATAAACTTTACAATTTGGAACAAACTTAAAACTGTTTCACAGTTACTTTTGTCCTATACACACTAGGATTTAGGGACCAAGCTTACAGTAAGTGAACTGTGGTGGATGTGGTGCCACCACTACAAACATTAGTAGGCTATACACAAATACAGAATTTTTTGTTATTTTACTATACCCTCTGTCACGACTTCGATCTTGGTCCCGTCCATTCCTTCCTCTAAAAAAAAAAAAAGAAAAATACAAAGAAAGAACATCAAAAGAGATCAAACATTTCCAGCCAAATCCTGTTAAACCTAAGGCCAGCAAATTAACGAAAAAAATGACACAGGTTTCATTCTATTACTTCAAATAGGTTGATCAGCTAGCCTACTCTTTCTGTGAGACTGGGAATTACCTTCTATTATCTGCATCACCAGATCTGTGGCCTGGATGGCGTGGACTCATATTATCTGGCCTTTTACCACCAGCACTTGAAACTTCTGTTAAATACAAAATCAAAACAAAACTGTAAATAAACAGACCAGTGATCCCAGGTAGACAAGTAGGATGAAAGAAGCATATTTTTACGACACTGTAAAATAACATAATGCAGAGGAATTAGACTGCACTAGTAAGTCAACGTACCAAGTTTGTAATCTTTGTACATGGCTCCGTTTTTGTGTCGACAAGCGTTGATGGCTTCGTCCTCACGCTCAAACTGCACAAACACAAATCCTTTGTGAACTGAAACAGCTAATAGTAGGAAACAACATTAATGATGGCAACTAACACTTTTGTTTTTAATATTCAGGGTAATTTTTTGAACTGTGGTGAAAAATAAAGCTAAGTTACTGTGTAGAATAATTGACAGAACCAAATGGGCACGGATGTTTGGCCATGTCTGACTTGGCTGATTAAGACACATAATGCGATTTCAAGTGAGCACGTTCCTTGCCCCTCTCCAAGACAATTCACAGTCCAAACCACATTTTCAAACTTGGAAGGTTAGTCGCCGTTAACAATAACATACCTGACTAGTGCATTATAGTCGGTTTCGTATTATACAGTATAAAGGCCTTATTATGGTGTAGTTGCTGTCTAGTTCACACATAAGTGACACACACTCTCCGTTACTGGGTTAATGATATGTGCTGTGTAATAGTTTTGGTATTCAGCACTCTTTTAACTCCAATACATACTTTTTAAGGTTTACGTTTGGGGAGGCATTAATTAAAAAGATTGCAATAGTTTGTAATGCTATTTTTTTGTATGTTGGGAAAACGCCACCGGTGATCAAAATAAGCATTACTCGTTATTAGTGTTAACGAGTAACAATGTAAACGGACTGCCAGACATAATTGGCAACACAACATCTTACATTATAAACCAAAGTCTCATAGCAGAAATGAAGCAACCGCAACGACCCCCCGGAAGAAGAACAATGAAAACGTGCGAGTGTGTCAATTCTTTGGCTTGAAGTTGAAACTAGGACGTTGTTGCCCTGAAAAGAAGTTGAAATTGGCAGAATAACAATTTGCTCTAACAATTATCCTTCTAACCAAACACCGTGGTAATCTCAAGGGCAAGTATTACATGACATCATGCACAACTACGTATAGCAAAAAGAAGGAGGGGAGAGGAGAGATAGGGAGAGGATTGGCGGAAAGGGGGAGTGTTACACAAACAAAAATCGACTGTTGCAGTGAACGATCAGGCAGCACCGAGCAAATACTGGGAAACAACCACGGATCAAACAAATCCCCGGGCGAAGCTAGGTACGATGCTAGTTGTTGATAAAATGCACACGCATGCATGCATGGCTTCGGGCCACTAAGCTCTTAATAAATTCGCAGTCCGCGCTATTTATTGTTGATGGTTGAATGGAGATCAGCAAACGCTTTAATTTATATGACTGAAGTCGTCATTCCAGCAAAACTAAAAAAAAATTAATATCTCCGCTCGTATTCAATATATTTCGACCAAACTTGAGCAGATAGTAGATAACGGGCAGTGGCGACAATAAGACACCACACAAAAAATACAACAGAAGTGATATCTAAAACAAAACCAACTATTACCTCGCACGTTAAATCAAAAACTTGACCATTGCTATCGATAGTAGCAATGGTCAGGTTTTTGATTTAACCTTTGATCTAATACTTGGTGGGATTAGCTTGGCAACTAATGTAGTAACTTGGTGGCAGCCTATTTTTCACTCTGATATCTCTACTACGAATGGCTGAAACTTGGCGGGTTCTTTCACCCTTGTGGGTTTTGTTTTAGATAGTTTTAAAGGAAAATTTATTGATTTTCCCCCCTCTGATTTAAGCTTAATGCATGTTTCACAACATATTTGGCTCCACCTTTGTGCATTGTTTAGAATTCCAATTTTATCATTGTTGATCTTTAACTGATTGTTGCACTGTTGAGCCCTACAACACAAACTTCGTCAGAACCCCGAAGTTAAGCAGCATTGGGCTGGATTGATACTTAGGTGGGTGACCGCCTGGGAATCTGGCTGTTGCAGACATAGGGCCTTAGGGCTTCGGGCAGATGACCAGGAGTGGTTAACGCTCGTTAAACCCTTAAACCCTTAAACCCTACAACACAAAGACTAATAAACAAACTAGTTGTAATTTTAGATCCTTTTTCATATTAAAACAATAGCGCTTTTGCATTTTTGGTACTGTGGTACACCATGAGAACCAGTTTACTGCCCAACACTACTGGAAAGTTAGGGGAAGCTGGTCTGGCGGTTATTCTGAAAAAAGGTAATTTTGTACAAAGGAAGTATCCTTATGATTCATCCCAAACAATAATCACGAGACTGAAAAGATTAAGGTGATAAAAAGATTTTCTTCAGATCTAGGGGTTAAAGATCTTGAGTAGATTTCTGGGTATGATGGGTTTTTACCAGCTTTTCACCAACGATTTCCACGTCAACGCACCACAGCTTTACTATCACCTAAAAGAAAAAGCTGTATGGGAGCAGCAAAAACCACAATCAAACACTGCATAGCAGCTAAAAGACGCCCTAATAGATTTACGTTTTAACTTTGCCAGACAAAGAAGGTGCGAAAATTCCTGGACGCTTCAAATTCCGGGATGACAATGTAGAGGGACGTGGGATATTTCTTATCATATTTGCAGGCTGGAGAATGTCAGAATGCGAGGAAAAACTACAGCATTTCATAGCATGAAATGGGTGCTATGATGTTCGCCATTCGAAAGTTTAGGCCATGCACTGACAATGCTTCCTTTCTACTTGAAACTAACCGTCAGACTGCCTTTCTAGAAGTCTGTAAAACAGCCTTCAGGACGCTTAGCGAGATCATTTCTGGAACATATGGGAATGGGCTTCGCAATGCATTTTAAGGGTCGTTTGAACTAAGTGGCAGATGCAATCTCCAGAACATACAAAGACGAAAATCCATCGGCAGTTTGTAATGGCAGCATGCTGCCCTATCATCACCTGTTGATGGAAGCAATCCCAACCCTGTTTCAGTATGATTGGCTTATGTGAGGGGGGTTTTGTGTAGAAGTCTACTTAATGTAGCGGCCGGTAATGCTTCCAAAGAGCATTCCTACCCATGACACTACGCCTACACCACCACGCAATTGCTGCAGTCCTTGGATCAACTTTCGTTGGGTACTTTGGTGTGTTAGAGTTGGTTGGAGGGAGGAAGCTTGGCAGACTTACAAACCTGACACTTCCAAACCTACGGAGTTCCTGAAGACAACTGACACTCACAGTGCACCTTGGAAGAGAGTATACGTGGATCTCATCTGGCCCTTTCTGGTAACTTGAAGGGGATTTAATTGGGTACTTAATAGTTCAGTTCCTGGTCAGGATGTATTTCCAAGACAAGGATTTTTTGAAAGCATCTCAGACAATGGGCCTTGCTTTGTGGCTAACGTATGGCAAACCCACTATGCCACCCCCACCAGCTCACGCTAACGTTGTTGAGACATAACAAAGCAACAAAACTCATGTTGTGTTGTTTCTTTGCATCGCAATAACTGGGAACTTCATTTGCAAGAATTAGCATTTGTAAAGTTCTGTGCCCGAAAATAGTAAATCACACCCAGTGAACTGAATATTGGACAACACCCAACATATGCATGGGGACTAGCGTCAGCTCGGTTAACCACCGGGCCATTTCCCGCAAAAGCATGTGATTTGAACAAAGTTCAAGTGGAGGTTGAGCGGCAAATTCCTGAGATACCAAAGTTGACGAGAAAGTCGGCGCATAAATCTAGGGCTAAGAAAAAGGATTACTATGACGAACGGTGTAAACCTTCAAATTTACAAGTGAGGATACTCGGCAATTCGGCATGGGGAAATGCAGGTTCCCTAGCACCAAAATTTACTGGACCAATTGTAATTTAAGCCCAAAATTCTTAAAATACGCACATGCTTCGAGAAGTTATGACAGGACCACTCCACTGCCTGCAGTTTTTCCACTGCCTACAAATTAATCTGAATCACAGGTGGAGGAGCATGTGATGATGTAGCCACTTTTCAGTCCCTCCCTCTTAAGGGCAGTAGGTGGCCGTTTGCCTCAACTCTCGGGTTTCGTTATAAATAAAGTTACAAGTAAAATTGCACACTCTGGGCACAGTAAGGGCTTTTCGCTTTAACATTTACATTACTGTTTACTAATTTGTCTTTAACTTGCCTAAATTATGAGCTTTTATAGGGCTATGTGGAATTACAGCCAAAGGTAATGGTTTTGATGTCATTGACTATTTAAAGTATTCCAAAATAAATCGTATGGTTTGTTTCCCCTGGAACTGTTTAGTTCTTGTTTTCAACTGGTACGATATTTAAAACTGGATTTTAATTGCATGCCGGGACCATTTCACTGGGATCCCAATCTTAAAAATACTGTTGGTGGCATCCAACCTAATTTGAGATATATCCTGCCGTAAATTGGTTGTAATGTAATACATATACTTCAACAATATTGTATTGCATGCTCTGTTGAATTTATGTAATGTTAACCACTATAAATCACGGAACCTGTCTTCGTTTGCTGTTATCGATTTCAGTTTTGTCAAAAATCACAATCAAAGGTGTTGTTTTGTACAAATACTCTTCCACACTATTGTTGCCTATGTTTTCAGCTTTCTTTTGGTGGGTTGCATGTCAAATTTAATCGAACCTATCACTGACAAACTTAATCAAAAGTCAAAAATTCGTAGAGAAGCCACGTATTAACGATCATCAGACCAATGGTGGCCACTGCTTGTATTATGAAAATTCAACGTCATAACTATCATTAAACTAGCTTAATTTAAATTCTGTAAACATCTAAATGTAGGTCTTTTTGCCAGGACTCGGAATAGTATTTTTCTTTTTTTCTAGCTATTGAAGTTAATTATAAATCAGTAGCTGTAAATTAGCACGGCTGGACATTAGAACCTCCTGAGCGTCTGTGAAAGATTTCTCTAGCCTGCATAGCTCGCCGGGTTAAAGCCTCAGCTTTAACAAATTTCAGGCAAGAAAGTCAAGTAGCTGGTCAGTCTGTTTTATCAGAATTGGTCCGCGGTTTGCTCTCCTATAAATATGGGAATGGGCTGGTGGCATGCATCACTTAGATCACTTGTGGCAAAAACCACAAGTACCGAGGAGGTCACGTAACGAAGTTTGTTATCTACTGCTAGACACACGAGTAAATAGTTAGCATTACGGTAGCTTTAAATTAATTTTAAAGTTAAAAGTTTGTAGCCATTATCCAGAATGGGTCCCCTCTCTTAACACCGGCCAGTCAGGAAGCATTAGTGGTCAGGCAACCAATGGGCAGAACACTAACAAAGAAGCTGAGAAGCTGATGTGTTATCAGCTTGGCAAATAACGAATGATAACTGGCGATAAATGCATTTTACTCGACAAGTTGGAGACCTGGATAAGCCATAAATTAGCCTGCTTGCGTTAATACAGCGCATAAAACAAAACATAGCTTCGTCAATCTTCTTCAAGTTTACAAAACAGTTTTATTTTTAATCTAATTAAAAGTATTTAAATAGAAATTATCAATGTGTTGTTACGTGCTGCTTTACTTCGTAGCAGCCGGAGGTTTTGTTTACACCTTAAGGGCATCTGATGGTCGCAAGTATTGTTTCTTTGGATGACCCCCATTTTCTACCCAAGATCTGCCGAAAACTACTATATGATCTCACGAAACGGTCGTCTGCTACTATCAGAGTTTGCAACAAAATTTTGAACAGGTTTGTTTAAGACGCTCTTTCTCACAACAGGAATACAAATACTTCATATGCGCGAATTTTCGA
Organism: Lithobius niger; assembly: GCA_023313725.1. Lineage (NCBI taxonomy): Eukaryota > Metazoa > Arthropoda > Chilopoda > Lithobiomorpha > Lithobiidae > Lithobius > Lithobius niger. The sequence goes on from JAHWFP010025100.1 coordinate 72,306, forward strand.
CAGTCCTTAAAAGGCGTAGGAAGAAGAAGAAAAAAAAACGGCACAATGCCTGAGGAAGACAGTCGAAGCGTATTCCAACACCTTTTAAGGACAGTTGAAAATTTGCGAATACGAAGTATTTGTATTCCTGTAAAATGAGTGTTTTAAACGAATCGGAACAAAATTTTATATGATCGGGTGTTACGATAACAGGGGGGGGGGGGGG
>JAHWFP010025100.1:72610-94750 GCA_023313725.1 Lithobius niger
GCCCCACTAAACTCGCAATCGAACTCTAAATATCCATTTTCATGGTCATCATATCGCGTTTCATTATCGTCGAAAAACAGTCTCCATTTTCTTGTCAACGCTAGCGTTTACATCAGCCAAAATCGAACTGTGCATTTTGTCAGTCTTTGTAGCACAACAGCTGCAGCCATATCTTTGGCAGCGTGAACTACGGCGCCCACTGAGTTTGGTGTGAACACGGCCCTTTCGTTTGGATTGAAACCATCATTTTCCGGGCTCGTATCGTCGCCCGCCGCTACGATCATCATCCGCATTAACATCAACTTCCTTCTGTGGTGTGTCGTCAATTTCCTGATTCTCCACAAAAAATGGCCGGCAAGGATGGATCTTTGCTATTTCTTTCGGTCTGTCCTCCACAGAGCTCGACTTTGCTGCACTAATTTCTTTATGTTTGGCTCGTTGGTCTTTCTTTTGTCCCGTCTTCTTCCACGCGGCCAACAGTTCTTTAACGGTCCCTTTGTCATGGAGGCGGCATATATCACACACTGTCGAAATAAAATCACAAGGTCTACAGTTCCTGCACACGGGATGAAGATCTTTGCTAGATTTACGGCAAGTGCATAATGGTAACTTGTATTTTCATCGAAGCTCCTGTAATTTCGAGATCATAACCGCGCTGTGTACCATTTTGAAACAAAGAAGACTCATGCACGTCCTATCGCACGTGTGTCCAAAAGTGATATGGGAGTAAGATGGGAGCCTGGCCTCGACCTGTAGATAGGTGGAGCAGCACGCCAAGCAGGAGTTGATGACAACTATTTTTTAAATTGAGTCTTAAAACGTGGTTTTCAGTTTTTGAACAGAGGAAGCTTAAATAAAGTGATTTAAGCATGATGACTGAAGGTACGTATTTTTGCAGATAGTAAAAAATGAAGGCTAGATAATAGGGATCGACCGATACAGAAAAATACCGATCCGATCCGATACAGATTTTTCTCCCACACGCCGATCCGATACAGATACCGATACACCGATACCGATTTTAAAAAAAAAAGTCAGAAAGTTCAGAAAGTAAAACTCATATTTCGTCATTATTAAACTTGTGTGCAAGAAAAGTAAATTTCTAATTTTTTTTGTCAGTGGTGTCAGATCCGCAGGTGTACCTTCGACTAAAAATGAAAAACTAACCCCAACATACACTGCAGATAGGGATAGGCCTAATTCCAAGAAGCCAACCTGAATCTGGCAATGCACGTGCGTTGAATTGCTAAGCTGCTGAGCAGATGACGTCATGAGATACAAACGATGCTACGCAGGACAGGTTTCTCACAAGTCAGGCGGAGTAGCCAGCACGCACGGAAGTTGGTCGTATCAGCTAAAATATCGGTAAATAAACACCGATACAGATCCGATACCGATACCGATATTAATATCGGTCTACCCCTACTAGATAATTATTAATTTTTTTTTTTAATGCAATTCATTCAAAATTTCAATAAATAGCTGGACATTATGTGGAAAATAAGGGCATTTCAAGACTAAGTTTTCAAAAATCAGAAATTTCAGAACAACTTCTACCACTGTAAATGGATTGTTAAAAAATAAACGTGGTAAGAATTTTGGAGAAAGCGGATCACTACAATGCTTTAAATATGTAAAACTTTCAAACACAGGCTTTTTTGTGGGACACTTTCAACAATCAACATGCTTCTGTTCTGTCGACTACAAATCATCAAAGTTTCAAGTGAAAAATAAACTGTAGAATCAATCAGTCAACTTTTATAAGTGTTTATCATCAAGGCGGAAAATTCGGTTCAGTGGTTGCGACTTCATTGATAATTCTGCTGAACGGTTTGTAATGTTACATCCAAAATTTTTAAGACACACACTAGTGTGTCACCCACCATGTTTGAATGATAACAGGTAACGTCCATTCCGTCCAGATAAAATATATAAGAGCATAGTGACCATTAGACATTCGTATCTTTTTTTTTTAAAGCATCTGAGGATAAATAACAATGCGACAGAAAATGCTAAAACTTCCAATGACTCGGTGACTTTGGACACCCGACAACATAGGTTAAAAGACACTGTAAGTGACACAACTTAACGTTTTCTTGTTGAAAAAATGATGTAAATAACGATGATACTGCCTAAAGCACTACTAGTTTCACAAAATAAATTCTTCCATGCAGTGATAAAGCTGAAATTTTGCGGATAGCGGTAGTTTAACTGTGGAACATGTCTTTTGCTGATTTGTGGAAGCGTAATTCATGTTTACCAATCAACCTCAATAGTCAATACTACTTTAAGAGCAAAGTTAGAGCATTTTGCTTTTTAATAATATAACAAAAACGCACTTGTTTGATGTTTAAGGTACGGTAGGGTTTAAGTGAGCCAAAGTCAAAACAGCAAGGGAACACGAATAAGCTTTCCTGTAAAATTGCAGATATCACAGAGTTGCTGAACTGTTCTTGGCTAGATGTTGTAGCTCCACGTGATACTTAACTGCTGTGCTCAAAACGAAACTGAAGCTCCAAAATAAAAACGAAAAAAGAGAGGGACCATAACACGATTGGCTCTTCCATCTAACAACTTTCACAAATGTGAATTGTGTGGCACTCGCCATTCACCATTACCTCCTTGCCATGTAGAAACAATTTTAACAATGTTTTTAGAAACAACTTTAGTAGTTGTCCTGCTACTTAATACTTAATTTGTTTGCATTAATCTAACACTTCAATCAGCTAACGTGGCTAGCAAGAGTTTTGCAAACTTGGTTGGAGAGCCCTTGCAATTCTGCACGCAATGCCACAAATCGCTTGTTTTTAGCTAATACACTTCCCGAGATATGACAATTTAAGCATTGGGGTTTGTTAACAAGTCTCCATTTGGCGAGTAGCTCTAATTCTGCACGCAACGCCGCAAACCGCTTGTTTCTAGGTAATATAGTTCCCGAGATATGACAATTTAAGCATTGCGGTTTGTTAATGAGACACCATTTGGCAAGTAGCTCTAAATCCAAGTCGCCAACTGCCGAATTTTTCTCGCCATTTGGCGAATGGCGACTGACATTGGAGAAGGTTGGGCCTGCCAAGCTTTTCGGCTGTTTGACGTCATGATAATAAATGCCAAGTTCTTGCGCCAAGATAATCCCACCAAATAAAACTGACTGTCAAGTGAAATCATTGAGAATTGTGCAGTAAGCAATTTTCATACATTTAATTTAACCTTCGAATTATTACTCAGTGGGACTGAGTTGGTGGAAAGAGCTTGGCGTTTGACATCACAACTTCAAATGGCCGGAATCCTTAACAAGTTTTGTTTTGGGATAGATAAGGAGTCTACAGACAATATTTCACGTTTGAGGCTGGGACTTCTTCCAATTGGTGCATTAAAGTATTGCAAAAAAAAAAAAAATAATTAACATTAATAAAAAAAAATGAGAAATGGTGCCACAAAATATTTTGTACAATGGGCTATGTAGCCTAATGGGGAATAATCAAAAACCGCAAATGACTTATAAAAGCCTACCAGAGTACCGTTGTTACCAAGACTGTATTATCGTTCCCCTCGCCCTAATCGAGTTCCTTCTTCCTTTGTTTCCTTCCACAAGTGTAAAATTTATTACCAATTTTTACAGCCGTGATTTAAAAAAAAAACAATGTTTATTTAAACACTTTTTGAAAAAACTGTGTTTTGACCTGCAAATCAAAACTGACTTATGACTTGAAGCTTTGGGAGCTCCAGTCAAGAACCCCCACCAGGGACAGTGACTATTTGGATAACCAACTTCCCATCACGCCTTTAGTGTCGGTTCCCCAAGGTATGTGGATGGGATAGAAGAAACTTTCTGCATGTATGCCACTGATGGAAAACTCTTATAACAAATATGTGAAACAATCAAATTTGCCGTATATTTCATCCATATAATTGCTGTCCAATGGTCCAAGACTTGTTACGCCAATTTTGATGTTCATTCCCCAGAAGAGAGTGTACAAGAAAACTGTGCCTGCTTTAAAAATTTTTCCCCTCAATTCAGGACTACTAAGATGTAAAACTACATTATTTTGAGTTAAATAGAACATCCAAAGCTCCAAGATTCCTACAGCAGATAAGACTCCTCGAGCCATCCACCATTCGTCGTGCGTGCAAGTAAGCAAATTCTCAAAGGCTTACCTAAAACCTTTCCAAAAGGATCAAAGAGCGTCTTGTATTCCGCTCTTGTTGCACCAAGGGTTGGTGCATTTCCAACAAATATTCTAGACTTAAGCTTTGTGGGATCGTTAGTACTACAGGCAATCGATTGATCGTCATCACTAGTCATCTTCTGTCTTTACCAGTTACCTCCTAGTGCAGCATAGAAACAGAAATAGGAACAACGTTAAGGTTCGCCCGCACATAACCATTTGTGATGCAAATTTTGTGCTCTACAAAAGTAACTAGATAAGATTCAGTTTAAACGAATGTCTGAACTCCGAATACAACGTAAAAAGTTAAATAAGCTTACCCAATTTTATTCAGTTTCTCTTAGTTTTTGTTGGCATTTGCAATCAAGATGAATGGTGAAGTATCGAATTATCAGAGGTTGGTAACCGATGCTTTACAGGCAATTCAGCTGAACTAACTTGAGACTGATTTGAACACAAGCTCATAAATTTCTTTTAATAGCCTAATAAATTCTGTAAACGCTGCCATTCAAAATGAAACCGAGACAAGCTGAAGCCAAAATAGTTTTTTTTTAAATCAACAGCCTTGAATAATATTGTACAGAGGGAAATGGTTGAATTAACCCACTTTTCAACTGCTAAGGTTATCTCGGGACAAAGAACGCTAAATCTGCTGGCAAATACCTAAAATAATAGGCTACGTAATAACATTATGGGTTATTCCAGTTCAAGTGGAGCAAAGGTGGTTGCCATCACGTTTTTTTTATCTTTCTCAAAACTGGTCTATTGGATAAAGACAGTCAAAACTCCACCGTTCGTTTTTTATTTGGTTGCAGAGTTTAGGAGTGGTGCGTCGCTAAAGTATTGGATATGGTGGTCACTTTGGATTTTTAAGTTCCATCCATTGTTGGATCAAACCTTAGTATCGTGGAAACTATTAGAGCTGCAGAGACAATCAAGATGTCAAATGAAAGTTATTGACATAATGTATCATGCTACACAATAGAAATGTATCAAATATGTGTTTAATTTTCTCAAATATTATGTTCATATAAAATATACGAAAATTATTTAACAATTAGTTTAGGACATCAATATCCTAGTTGGGTAACGGATAAAAGAATAGAATTTTTTTGTTGAATGAAGCACGAGTTCAACTAATAATGTTAAAATTTCAATTTGTTTTTCTTCCTCTAGGCTATGTTAGCTTTTCCACTGTTATAAAGATAGGGGTCATTCGACCCGAAACGGACCAAAATTGAAAAAATTGGCTGCCACTACATTTTCTTCAAATTTGGTGTGTCAGTAGGGTCCATAGGGAAAGTCATCAATCTAGAGTACAACATATTTTAATTCAGTACTTCAGGAGTTACAGCCATTTAAAGTTGCTCTTTTGGTGGCCACCTTGGATCGTTGTGAAGTGACTTATAAATCATAATAATTTAATAACTTTTTTGACTATCCATCACAATTGACCTATTTTGGAATCTAATAAAAGATAATGATATGTACTTTCAAACTAGTGGCTTGAAATTTGATTTAGTTGAAGATAACCTGACATTAGATATAATTAACACAAGTTTTATGCTAATTTTGGCTAATTTGCATAGGCAAGTTTTAGCCCTTGGGAGCTTCCAGATGAATTTCAATTTTTTTGTAAAAGGCTTTTATGTGTAGGCCCTACCTTTTTGCAAAAACATTATAATGCTGGGTTCAACCGGCTGATTTTTGTTTCTATTGCCTGACCGAAAATATACATTACGTGTACCTGTAATTTAAGCATTCTTTTTATCGAATCCTCTTTCCCTTGAGAAGAAACTTATAGGCCTACGCCTGCCAACACGGTAACCCCAATGCACATGCGTCAGTGCATCCCTATATACAAGCACCTCGGTGCGACCCTGCTTCATCTTTTGTTCCTCTCAATACGTCAGTTGGCGACTCAAGAGTGGAGGTAGAGTGGGTACAGGCAATAGAAACAAAAATCAGCCTGACGAGTACCCCAGGGTAATGAGTTGGCACCCCCAAAGTTACGACTTGCACTTTATAAGCAGACGAAAAATGTAGAGAAAACGGATCGAAGCAGAAGAATTATTCAGAAAACGGTTCAGCAGACATGGAAACTGCTTAGTGCTAAAGGGGGCTGGAGAATATGTCCGGCAGCGACGATGGGTCCGATATGATAAAGGCCATGGCCTGAATAACATTTCTTGTAAGTAATGAGATCTGAAGACGGAGGAGCTGCTCCATGATGCTGTTTTAAGACTTTCTGAGATCGGTATGTTGCTGTGAAGGCCCAGGATGTGGAGATAGCTCTACGTAGATGGACCAAGACTCTGATGTTGTCTTCTGTAGCTTACAACTAATGTCCAAATCTTCGTAGGCACTGGCGATGACAGTCTTGATCCAAAACGCCATCATCCTGGCTGAAGTTAGAGGTGGGCGTGGGTCGGGTAAACCGCGGTTTCGAATCGGTTCCGGGTCGGGTCGGTTCCAAAAAAAAATAATTACTGCGGTGTGTGGGCAGCTGCGGGTCTGAAAAATAAATTATGTGCGGTTTCGGGTGAACCGCAGCAGCTAAAATAAATAACCGCTGATAACCGCGTGTCATAGAAAATGCGCAACAATCGTGGCTATTGGGTTTTTTTCCTTGCTTCCCTTCACCATGAAGGCAAGGCCAATTGAGGTAGAAATTGCAAGACCATAAACCGAAACTTCAGTGCGCCGTCAATAGCAAATTACACCGTACAAACAGCAAATGCACGCTTGAAGAGGAGGAACTAACTAAAAAAAATTCTTTGAAGAACAAAAAATAATAATCAATTAAAGAACGGCGTTTATAGATGTATAACAATGGCTTCGTGTGGCTTTCTTTTGTTTCCAACATTTTTTTTCTCGTAATCAATGTCTTTGTTAGATTTGTATTTAGCTGTACCGCGGGTAAACCGCGTTCGGGTTGGGTCGGGTCTTATTACAGCACACACTTGCGGTTCCCTGCGGGTCGGTTCCAGTTTCGGTTCCAAAAAATTGGACTCGCGGCCACCTCTAGCTGAAGTCATACCAAAATCTCATCTCTGGCAAAAGGAAGGAAACGCTGGGTCCTGCCTTTTCGTAGTTCGCTGGTATCGGTTTGTTGAATGAAGAAACGAAGAGTGCGAACAGGACAGAGGATACGTTCAGGTACATCCCCCAGAATAGAAGTAAGCCAGGAATGATGATTGGGGTGGGCGGTTCGCAAGGCTTCTGTGATGTCACTTTCGGAAAGGTTCCCCCGAAGAGGTAGCTCTAACCCAATTCCGGGTGTAGGACTTGTTATGAAGAGAAGCGGCGACCAGGCGGGAAGGCTGCTGCTTGTACTGGAAGGAATGAATGGCTCTACCCAGAGCAGATGGGCTTGATTCCTAGAGAGACGTGCGCCGGCGGCTGAACGAGAGACGAGAATTGCGATTGACGAGAAGAACTAGACGACAGATCACGAGGAGCGAGAGTAGCATGAGTAGCCACTTTATCGTGTTGTCGAGACTTGACTTGATGTTTCAACTTGGTGTACATTTCCTTGACTCTACGAAGTTCTGTTTCGAGGACCTGGCCACAGGAAAGAGAAGATGTCGTAGCGGTGTCGCCCGTAGGGCTAGAAGGAACCGATGGAAGCGTGGGCAACAGACACGGTGGACAGCCGGCATGCGAGAGGTTATGCGTAAGCGAAAGATGACAGGCCGCAGAAAGTCCGATAACCCTGGAAGTGGAGACGAAAGGTCGATGACAGAAGAGGGCGGCTGTGCGGCATTTCGAGAAGGTTTATCCTTTGAAGAACCCTTGTTCCTAGTTATACTCTGAATGGTCAGACGCACGATCGTCGATTGGCAAAAGGCAATCGCATGAAGAGCAAAGGACGTCCATACGCTGTGGATGCCTAGAGAAGAAAGTTGAAGCAGGGTTGCATCGAGGCGTTTATATAGGAGGGATGCGCCGAAACATGCGCATTGGGGGTTACCGAGCTGGCAGGCATACGCCTATATGTTTTTTCTCTAGAGAAAGAGCATTCGAGAGCAAGAATGCTAAAATTATAGGTAATTTATATTTTCGGCGGCAACTAGAAAAAAAAATTATTCTGTGTAATGTGTATTTGCTCTAAACTGAAATATAATTAACTGAATATCGTACAAATCTTAAGTGCTATGTAAATTAGGATGTAAAGAAGGCAAAGTACATTTTATTTTTGTTTATTTACTATTATTTCATTCTATTGTTTTTCCTTTTTCTGTATTTATTATTTTGTGCCATTTTACATAGAAAAGATTTAAATTACCACATTCAGTTTATTATATTTAACTTTAGAACAAACGGTTAATTTTTTTTTTGCAAAAAGATATACTTAAAAGCCATTCACCCAAAAAATTAAAACTCATCTGGAAGCTCCCAGGGCCAAATATTTCAATATTTTTCATTTGACTCCCAAGATGTTCAATTCTGATAGATGGTTAAAAATTAAAATATCTAGAAGCGCACTAGCACTTCACTTTATCAAGTTCAGATTGTTGGTTTTCCATGACGTCTAATTGTTGTCGTTTAAAGTCAGGACACTATCAGTGTTTGGGCGAAGGCTACCTACTGATCTCTTACCTGAGACATTTGATCGGTGTTTTCTGGTGTTGAATACTAAATATTAATACGACAGACTGCTTTGGAAATTGTACGGCATTTACCGGGTAAACAACAAAGTCCTATTTCAGAGCTGTGCATAAAGGATTTCAATACGAAAACGGTATCTCAACGTCGTTGATTTCATGCTTATCACTTATTACTAGCTAATTCCACTCACATAAAATAATTTATGTTACCGATATGATTGAAGTTTGACATTCAGTTCACATTTCACTCTCTCTCTAATAGGTACCTTTTATGGTTTACATTTGAGGAGGTTTTAACTCCAAGATTGTAATAGCCTAATAATAATAATGCTATTTTTGTGTCCTACATAGCCGAGTAACAATGCAGCCTTGGTTAACCTATCGTTTCCGTTTCTCAATTAAACCTAAATGATGTAATTGCAACTTATCTAAAATAAATAAAGTATCTCACCGTCTACTAAACTGTTTGTGGGGAAGAAAATCCAAGAAGGGTTAACGCTCCTCGACTAAAAAAAAAAAAAAAAAATCCAAATAGGCCTAAACGTTTCTCGCATACGAGCAAATATCGCCGTTAAACTGGCTATAGCTCACGCTCATAATTAATCAGCGGCCATTAATTATACCAAAGTGACGATTATCTTTACGCTGTACAAGAAACGATTTACAATTATATTTTCATAAGGAGCTTACAATCAATATTACACTAAAGCAAAACCATAAAACAATCAAAAGTGGTGATATCATACAAAAACCCCATAGGGGTAAAGGGACCCATCAAGTTTTCGCTATAGAAAGTAGTGATATCGGAGCCAAAATAGCTGCCACCAAGTTTTCCGTTCCATCCCTGATCACTCAATCTTAACTGACACCTCAGTGATTGTCAGTTAAGCTTGAGTGATTATGGTTCGGACCACTAACTTGGTGGCAGTCATTATGGCTCAGATATCACTAGTTTCTATGGCTAAAACTTGATGGGTCCGTTTACCCTTATAGGGGTTATAATGTTATAATGGTTTACAAGTCAATTCACAATGAATCAAGATGGCTGCTAAATGAGCAACTTTAAATGCCTTTCTGCTCAATTCCTAAATTTAAAAAATCGAATACTTTGGATTTACGACTTCCCCTACGGACCCTACTAACAGTTTAAATTCGAAGAAAAAATAAAAACATAGTGGCGACCAATTTTGGTCCATTTGAGATAGAATGACCCGTATTTGAAATACAGCAAATGGCTTCGATTACTTTGCGAGTCAATGATTCACGATCAAACTCACTCGTCATTACTAGTCTATCTTGTCCTCACAGCTGTAGAAAATTTGCGACGAGATAGACTAGTATTTCGCTTTTTTTGAGACTGTTGCGTAAAAATGACGAGTGAGTTTGATCATGAATGACCGCTATCTTTGTAACAGTGGAAAATATGCATACAGGTAAAAAATAAATAAAATAAAATTATGCACATTAGTAGTCGAATGTAAAAGTAATGTTTGATTTAAACAAACAAATTCTATTTTTTTTTATCTGTCACCCAACCAGGGATTTTAATGTCCTAAACTACCGTTAAATAGTTTGCATATATTTTATATTAACATAATATCTGAGAATAATAAACACATTTTATACATTTTTACGGTGTGGTACAATAGATTATGTAAGTACATTTGAAACTTCTGATCATCATTGTAACACCAATAGTTTCCAGGGTACAAAGGTTTGACGCAACAATAGACGGACCGCACAAATCCAAGATGGCCACCATGCCAAATACTTCAGCGGCCCGGAACTCCTACTATTCAACCCAAATAACCCAGAGTTTTGACTGTCTTTATGGACTATCAACAACAAATCAAATTACAGAAAAATCAAAATGTGATGGCAAACATTTTATTTTTTGAATTGAAGTGACCCTTTTCTCCATGTTACACAAAAAGATCATTAGGAAAGTTTTTTTTTTTTGGTCCTGTTTCTGTATCCTTTCTTGGAGCTTTGGAAACTTGTTTCGAGCCTTTAAGACCGAGAAATATGGCTCGAGAAATTGGGAACCTAAATGCAAACCACTGCCCCGTCACCCCCTCCCCATTTCATTTTACGTAAACTAAATTACAAACTATGGCTAGGCTTAGGCAAAAAAAAATCATTTTTTATAGGACCTCCGCCGCATGACCTGTTTTCTTTTTTCAATCCACTATGTGAATAGTTTTCTGCAAGCAATAATTTATGGGGCAAGGTGGCCTGATAGTTAGCATGATCGTCTCATGTGCCAGAAGTCTTGGGTTCGACACAGTCCTCAGAACCTTCACGAATGTCAAGTGTGTGGTACTCGCCACTTGGCCGGTAGACATCAAAATGCACTCGCCATTGCCCATTACCTCCTCGCCATGTGAAAACACTTTTAGTAGTTGTGCTGCTACTTTGCTTAAATATATTTTGCATTAATCTGACTCTCCAATCAGCTAAGTGGCTAGCAACAGTATTGCACACTTGGTTAGAGAGCCCTTGTAATTCTGCACGCAACGCCGCAAAACGCTTGTTTCTAGCTAATACGGTCCCCGAGATATGACAATTAAGCATCGGGGTTTGTTAATCAGTCGTCACTTTGGTGAGTAGCTCTAAAAACCAAGTCGCCAACTGCTGAATTTTTCCTCGCCATTTGGCGAGTGGCGACCGACATTGGTGAAGGTTGCGTCCTCAGCCACCCCTGGCATTTTTGGGAAGAGAAGGACCGTGATGTCTCGTGCTCATGTCGATGGTGGCATGTAAAAGAACCTATGAATTTCCGATGGGTTCTACCTAGCAAAATTTTACCTTTCTCCTTCTGGCACCAGGACTACAGTTGGGAGAGCGTCAAAAAAAAGAAAAGGAGAAAGAATTGTCGGCCTAAATTTTGCTTCCATTGCCTAAAACGAAAATATGCATTGGGCTATACGTAAAAATTTAGCATTCTTCCCTAAAGTTAAAATTGTCTAATTACAGCCAGTTTCCTAACACCAGTGCACACGTGCGAATACTGCCTTCATAAGGGTCATAAGACAAAACTGGCCAGTTTTCTTTCCTCTCAATAGGTCATGGTGGTGACTCAAGAGGGGAGGTAGGGTGGGTACAGGTAATGTATACTTTCGTTTTAGGCAACACTAACAAAATTTAGCATTTACAAAAAACCTTGTTAAAATTGGTGGTGGGCACCACCAGACTGGTACCGTCGGATTAGGAGCTGGTCCCCCAAAAAGTCAGACTTCACACTTATTAAAAAAAAAAAAAACCACAAAAAACAGGAAGAATTGGAATCTTTTCTGATTTGGTAGCCCTGTAAAGGCCGTTGGTGCTTAAAGGGGGTTGACAACACATCTGGCTGCTACGATGGGTCCCAGACGGTTAAGTCCATCTGCGTACGTAGTCATCTCTCTCGAGGTAGTGGACCGTGAAGATTGACTCGTTCTTCCATGTTAGTGTCGGAGCCTTTTAAGTCAGAAGTGTCGTATGTGTTAAGGATGATAGTTTTAATCCAGTTTGCAATCATTGCTGGAGTCGTTCTCCAAAACTCTTTTTTAAAGAGTATGAACAGTTGATTGCATCCCTTGTGAATTTCGTTGCTCTCAGTTCTCTCTAGATAGAGGCGTAATGCTCAGACCGGACATACGAAACGTTCAGGTTTGTTGCTAATCACCGTGCAAGCGCTGGTTGGTGATAGTTTGGTTCGGCATGGAAGGTCTCTGTGTCTTGTTGCGAACTGAGTACCCTGGTGTTACATAAACGGCTTTAAAGTAATAAGAGAAGAAGCAATAAACTGGGTGCATGGAGAGAGCAGCTTGAATTTCGCTATAGCGTAGGATAAGGCAAACATGAGTAATTATACAGTTTTTGCAAGTGAGACGATGGAGGTTGCAGTTCTGGAGTGGTTCGTAGGGTGCCATCATCAAAGATTCTAAGACGATGAAGAGGTCCCAGACTGGGAAGAGTCGTCTCGTTGTGGGTCTCTTAACTTCGAAGGATTTAATGAGTGTAGAAATCCGAAAGTCTTCAAGGAGGTCGGTGTTACCGGATGCTTTGAAAATGGAGTTTAATGCAGAACGGTATACTAATACTGTTTAAAGCCCTCGTCTAAAAGGACAGTGAAGAAAACTAGGAGGTCGGTCAGAGGGGGATCGATTGGATTGACTTTCCTCAGGTTACACCAATGAAACCATTTTTTTCCAGTGGTTGTCGTAAATTCTATTGGTGGATTTTCTAACGGCTTTGCCTGCAATTCTGATGGCTTGGTTCTTAAGAATTCCTGCCTCCTTAAGGAGTCTGATGATAGTAACTGCCCATTCCTTGTGACAGAAGGTCAGGATTTCTGGTAGGCTTCTTGGTTCGTCTATCAGAAGTTCGAGGAGTTGAGGAAACTACGTTGCTGACGGCCGGTTTGGAGATACTAGCAGGAAGAGGCCCCGAGTTTTCTCTATCTTCACGAGCACTTGAGGCAGCAACTTGAACGGAGGGAAGAGACAGCCGAAGAGGTTCATCCAAGGGTGTACGAGAGCATCTACTGCCCATGCCTGATTGTCCGAGACTGGGCTGATGAAGTGGGGATGTCTGGCCTTGTGCCTCTTGGCAAATAAATGGAACATTGGAGTTAAGTTAAGTTGAGACGGCAAAAGCGTAATGCCTGTAATGCCCAGGAGAAGATTTACGAAAATAAATTATCAAATTGAGCTTTCCATGCATTGACACAAGGTGCATTGACAATATGAGACGGCAAGGCGTTCCATCCGGAGATAATTCTTTGCGAAAAAACTCCCTTCCTCGAGTTTAAATTTAAAGATCCATGCTGAAGTTTGAGATTATGCCCCCGGGTGGTGAGAGAAAGAGAAGGAGTGAAAAAGGTGTTAGGATAGAGGCCCTCACAACCATTTAGAATTTTGTACACCAACAACAGATCGCCTCTGTCAAAACGAGTAGCAAGGGATGGAAGCCAGAGGAGTTTGAGTCTTTCATGGTAAGATAAAGTAGAGAGGGAAGCACAGCGTTTTGTGAAATAGCGAAAAGTTCGCTCAAGGAGTTGAAGCGACTTCTGGTAGTAAGGCCTCCATGCCTGGATACAACATTCAAGGTGAGGTCGGACAAAATTAGTGATTACAAACTTCGACATAGTAGAACTAGGTGATGTTAAGTATTTGAGAAGATAATTGCCAGTGCGTCTAGCTTTAAACGAAGCAGCAAGTGACTGGGAATGGAATTTCAGACTGGCATCGACAATAACCCCAAGAGCCCGAATTTCTTGGACTGAGAGAAGCATTGTAGTCCCCATGAAGTATGTGTGTTTTGGGTTATTAGGACCTAAGTGTAGAACTTTAAACTTAAGATTCATTAAATGATAAACCATTTGAGTTGGCCCAACTCAAAATGGAGTCAAGGACATGTTGCAACAAAACATGGTCACCAGAATTAGCAATGGAACGATACACCTTAAGGTCATCTGCAAAAAGAAGACAGAGGCTGATAAGAGACTCAGGGAGGTCATTGATATAAAACAGAAAAAGGAGAGGACTTAAAACAGAACCCTGGGGAACACCAGAAGTAACTGGTGCCCATTCAGAAAGAGTATCTCCAATACGGACTCTCTGTTTACGATTATCCATGTAAGACAAGAGAATGCTGTACAAAAAAAATAAGTTCCCCATGTGTTGAACAGATCTTTACAAATGGATGACTTTAGGATCCATTATCCTGAGGGAAGTTTGTAAAATCTGGAGAAGTAGTCCGCAATTACGTTCCGACTTCCTAGAATGTGCAGAGAAAGAATTATTGTTTTCAGTTGAATTCAGAGATTGTAGATTTCGGAGGTGACTTCGTGAAGTTTCCTGGACTTTGTTCCTCCTTCGTTTCGGAGATAAGCAATCGCCGTTATGTTGTCCAGTTGTACTAGAACGACTTTCCCTGACACTAGGTTCTGAGAGTGGCTTAGGCTGTGGAGAACAGCTTTTAACTTGACGATGTTTATGTGATTTTGGTCCGCACTTGTCCATAAGCCTGATGCTTCGGAGCGCACTCCCCACCCTTCCAGTGAGGCATCCATCAGCAGGTGAACGTCTGGCTGGGGCTCGTGGAGGGGTACCATCTGTGAAAGAACTGGGACGTCCGACCACCATGGAAGAGTATCGGTTTGAAAGGAATCGTCACGGGGAAGTGAAGAGTCTCCTGGTTGTAGGCACATTCCCCAGGTGTCGATGCGGTACTGATGAAATGGTCTGTCATCCATCTTCTGTAAGGTACCAAGCTTGCCATGGAGTTCATTCTTCTTATAAGACAATTCAGGTCTGTGAGTGATTAAGAGTCCTTCCACAGAAAAAATCTGGAATGAGTTGTGATGGCTTCTACCCGTTGTACGGAAGGCATCACTGTTAGGGATTCGAGGTTGATGTGAACGCCTAGGAAGACGAAAACTTGGGCTGGAAGTAGTCTTCTTGATGTTTATTCCAAAACCCAGTCGACCTAGAAGACTTGTTGCGACGTTTAGGTCGTTGACCTCCCACTAGGAAGACTTGGTTCATGTCATTGAGTATATCCCGCTTGCTATCATGGTGGAAGGTTGAGGAGCGGGGTATAATCGACCTAGTGTGGTATAATCACCCAATTATACACCGGTGTATAATCGGGGTGATTATATCACAGTACCTTTTTGTTGTGCGCATGCGCAACTTACCGAGCTAAGCTTAAAACAGACGTCAGATGCTAGTTAATGGTTGCGGATTTTGATTCGCATATACACCAGCTAGAAAACTCGACGTATTCGTTACGATTTTCATATTTTAGCATCACACGTTATAATATTTTAGGCTAGTATAATTTTTCTTCGGCGATCTATTGGCATAAATAATTTTAATTTTTACCGTATCAGTCTTTTTAGTTTTTCGATCCCATGGTAATTATCACAGGCATGAAAGTCACTCTTGCTAGAAAACGAGGAAAAGCAGCCACATTTGTCTATTTCTAGGGCTTTTAATACATTTTCAGGAGGTTCGCAAGAATAAAAAACTAGGAATTCAGCTGAAACGAGGAAGACTTTCATGCCTGTTATCAGCAAACGATTAAAAATTCGTACAGGAACACACACAGCGTCATCTCTCGGCAGATTTCAGCAATGCGTAGTTGATGCGGCGTGTTTAAACGGAGAAAATCGCCGACGCAGCATCGTCTGTAACTTCTTGTTGGAGACAAATAATTTTATGAACTGATAAGCTAATAAATCATAGCATTATGTTATAAATTTTAATAATAACACAAAGAATGTTTAGTCCTTTTGTTATTACTTATTTTGAATTGGGATATACTCCAATAAAACAGCCCTCTAGCTTTTGTGGATAATACGGCTAAAAAAGTTTTCGCACTCAGCCTGTAACCAGACTAAAACTAACTCGTGCTAATTAATTTGAAATTATACTCCTCGCGCTACGCGCTCGGGATATAATTGCAAAATAATTAGCATTCGTTAGTTTTAATGTCAGGTTAAAGGCTTTGTGCGAAAACAGTAGCCGTATTATCCACAAAAGCTCTAGGGCTATTACTACTGATTATTTGTGACTTGCTTCTAGGCCCAGGTGAGGAATAATGACTGCACGGGTCAGGGGTGAAATAGAACTGTGGTTGTTGCCTAGACTGCCTCTTCCGCGGTTCGAAGATCTCCAACGAAAGGACTGGTCATTCGTGTTGCCATCGATTGTTCCAGTAATCTTTGTTGCCTTGTTTCTGAAAAGGCTTCTGCTGCTTGTTGAATGGCTTGGATATTTTGGTTTGGCGTCCTTGGGCTTGCAAGCGATGTCCAGGTGCGGGCTAAGCGATTTTCTTTGGAGGTCCTCGGACCGTATTACACGCTCAGGTTACCTTTCCGCTACTAACATGGGGCAGCGAGTTCAGTTGCAAAGCTTAAATGTTTGTTACGTCGTCTCACCGCATGTAAAACCGAATATATTCAGTCGTGCGGCAAGTAAGCTGCAAATTACATCGTACAAAAGGAGAACAGAAAGTAGACATTAAGCTTTATACGCCCTTAACACTTGTATGCCGCCGCAGCCCTTGATATCCCGGATGGTGTGAGTAAAGGATATGTTTTGTCCAGCCATGTGTTAATCCTCTACAGCTTTTGGAAACAGGTCAATTTTAGTTTAGTGCCCAGATGGCCTTGTTTTAGCCAATAATGAGCTTCCCTCCCAGTCCCAATGGGCCATGAAACTGGTTTCTCATTTGAACTTGGAGCCTTGCTCAGAGGAAGGAGCCTCACATTATATCTGGAGCTACCAGAGAGGTGTTAGTGATTCATAAGCCAGCAATGTTGGTTACCAAATGGTCTAGAAGCTAAATTTATGATTAGAAGTCTTTATTATGGTTGTCAACCCATAGTAAGATAAGGAATTTTTATGGATGTACCAACAACACGAAATATCAACGTATAATAAACAAGTGAGTTTATTACTAAACCTCAGAAAATTGTATTGCCCATGACAGTGTGTGTTACAACTTGATATGTCATTTAGCCAAGCCCTATTCTGATCTGGCAACTCCATATTTTAGTAGTCAACAGATTACCTAAAATAACAGATGGGTCCTCTGCATCGCGGAAGCGTTCATTGAAGTGTGTATGCCTAAAATCAGAGCTGTAAATGGATGAATCTGAATTGACATAATCCCGAAAGATGAGGAATGGCCTGTGGTTCCGTTTCCTTATTTTCGCCGTGCGAAAGTCTTTTGGCCCTGAGTGGGGCGAATCGTGGTAGGCGGATGCCGACTCCGCATCGCTGTCGAGGTCGCTTTCCTTGTTGTGACTGCTTGTGGCTTACGTGTCTCGACTGAAAGGGGGGTTTCAGATTTCCTTGCATCACGAGTGCGAAAGGGGAGCATTTCAAGTCGACAGAAGGAATGTACGTTTGACGACCAAGATTGGTTTTCGGATGCCGATGGTGAGCTGCGGTGTCTTTTTACTGGGACGGAGGGAGAAGTCCGGCGACGAAGAGAGATAGAATGGCCACAGAAAGCTTCGATCGATGCCTGTGTCTAGGCTTTTCCAACCACTTTCGGAGGAGGGAAAGTCCAAGGATTGAAATCCTGTCTCCTCCTGGCGATGAGTAAGTCGATTTCTCCTTTCGTTAACAGTTGGTTGGGTGCAGCTGCGGGCCTTGGAGAGCGGCTACAGGAGCGGTGAAATGAATAATATGAAAGGTCCAACGGAGCCTCGTTGTGAGGTCATTTGTGCTTCATGCTTGTTTTCTGTGACTTTTAAGCTTCAACTTGGAGCAAGATTGCAGCATTTTCAATAGTTCCAATTGCAGGGTTGGTAAGTTTTTGCCACCAAGTGGTTAAAACCAGTTTTTACCTTGTTTTTTACCATCCCGGCATAAACTGGTTTTCACCACTTTGGCCAAAATTGTCTTGAAGTCAAATTAAAAAAATAAGGTGTGCCCTACAATAGTCAAATATTAGCAAATTATAAAAACTGCTCTTGAAAACTTCATATAGTTTACTTTGAAAATTCATATTCATTTCTTATTTACCTTTCATAGCTTACTTAACATTAAGCTTAATATTAAGTAAGCTATGAAGTCTTCTCACAATACCTACGCAAATTTACGCAACTGACTGTCAAAGATTTGCATAGATGTTGTGAGAAGAATATCTTTTACTGTGAAAATAAGCTTGTGAAGCAGCTTGCTGGTTTTTGCCAGTTTTAGCCGGTAATAACCCGGCTGTCCCAGCAAAAAGTGGTTTTTGCTGGCAAAAACCCAACCCTGTATAACTGAAGGAAGTATAGATCAGATGTTGCAGTGCCGGTGGCTTGTCCACAAGTGACCGAGGAAGTGTACGCTGTGTTCATTGATGGCATGTTCATCCAAGCCGGCTGGAAGAAGGATGTCCTTTTTTTTGGGGGGGGGGTTCCCCCGCTTTGTGCGAGGATGCCAACGATGAAGATCATTTGGGATGATCAATGATCATGGAGAGAGGGGAACCGTAAGCGCCTGATGAGCTGGCGCACAGCTCGCACTGCTCAATAGTTCGAAGGTTAAATGAAAACTAGAGTATTGCTACTTTTGGTAGCAATGTTCACGTTTACACTTATCGTCCAAAGTATTATTCGGTGCGATTAAGTTGGCAAATGATTTGGAGGATTGATATCACTCCTTTGAAGGGCCGAACCATTCGAAACTTGGCGGCCCCTTTTACCAGTTTTGGTTTTTTATATATCAGTCCTTTTTTTTTTTGAAATTGTGTATTAGACTGAACTCCACTACCGTGCAATAACGTGCCACGTCAACAAGAAATTGATTTTCAACACTTTGCTACTACCTCTTGCCTAGAGGCTGAGCCATTCTCAACTTAAATCACCTCTTTATAGGCTTTTGGTTTGCTTTTAATTTTGTTGTAATTTGTTTTATTTAGTTAGTTTTGGTGTGTTGATATCACTCCTTTGAAGGGGCACCACTCTCAACTTGTTGGCCTCTGTACCAGTTTTTGGTTTTGTTTATTTTGCTTTGTTTTTACATTTTTAGTTTTCGTGAATTGGATCTGAATACAATTTCTTTGTCAACGTTGTTTAGAGTAATCGTGATACACTAGTGTGTGTCTATGCACGCACGCGAGTATATACGTTGTCATTGTCTCAACTTCGGCCGTCCAATGAGAGACGCTGCCGACAATACTAACAATGGTTACAACAATATTTTCGTACTTACGCGGCCTCTCACGCTTTCCCCGTTACACCCCTAGGCTCCAAACCATAAATAAAAGGTACACAGTTCGTATTGTACTGCAGCCATTAGTCCAATTTCATAGCTGGAAGCCTTCCCGTTATATCGGTATCGATGAGTAATCACCCTATGGAATTTAACATGGGGATGTGATGCCCCGCTGGTGCCCGGATCTGGAACAACACGAATTGAATGCCCTGAGACGACGACGATTGACGATTAAATGGATTTTCTGTGATAAAACATACAACCAAGAAACAAGTGCATTCGGAAGCCATGTTTCCTCATCTCAGTCTCTCAAAGAAGTAACCTGGGGTGGCTTCTACTTAGATACGAGATCTGGCTGCAGGGAAGCCAAGGAGGACCAGGTTAAGCCCGGTCTTCACGTGGCATCTTGCCTCGTTTGGCTTTAGGGCACCAAATTCGTGTAGTCATCCCCAAGATGCCACGTGTACACCAGGTCGGCAACGTAGACGCTGAGCTCGGCAGCTTGAACCAACTGGATGGATAAAGACACATGCTCGGAGACACAATCCTGCCTTCAGGCAGAAGAGGGGGACCAGTTAGCCAATAGGAACATCGATTTTTATCAGATAACGAAAACTCCGCCAAATTCAAGTTGTTGTCATGACAACCAGTTGACACACCGACGACAAGGAATAGTAGCGACGCCATGTGTACGCGGTAAATCGCATAACTCTTTTCAAGGTCTTCATACCTCCCTCAGCAAAAGAGGAAAGACGCTACGTGAAGACCGGGCTTTAGTGTCATGGTAACTGCCTGGGGGAGGCAACCATGACAAGCTCCCTCCTGGAAATGACTGCACCAGCCCATGAACAAATCATTTTAAAGGTGAACACGCAGGTTCAGAAAAATCTCAAAGCTCATATCGAAATTACAAATCTTGTGAAGCATGCATTAACAATTCTTCAAAATTTCCAAATCGAATCAACAAGTTTAGATGTAAACAATGTCCGGCAGGGGCCGACTTAGTCCGTCAAATAGAAACACACGTGAAGCACAATTTGCGTGAGCTAACAGTCTGTTCGCGTCTTAGTCCAGAGCAAAGATTCATGGAACACCATGCGTGGTTCGTAATGTTCGAGGTCCACGACTTAGTCTGGACGATGCAGTGACACCCCATACTTTGAACCAATCTACATCCAACCACCACCCACTTAGCAACCCAGGAGCGCACATACCACTTTGCACCTTCAAAATTGAGCCGGCACACAAAGATCAAAGGGATACGACGCAAGTCGGGAAAACACGAGAGAGCCAATAACTTTGTACTAGGCTGTACTCTGCTCCAGTCCACCAATTCACTAGGGGTCGGACAGACCCAAGCCGCTCACCATGACTGGAAGAGATGCAAGCTCCAATTTTTCTCTAGGGATGCACCGAATATTCGGTAATTATTCGGTATTCGGCCGAATAGTGCTATTCGGTATTCGGCCGAATAGTGCTATTCGGTATTCGGCCGAATAGACTGATTTTGGCCGAAAATAGTGATATTCGGTATTCGGCCGAATACTTGTTTTGGCCGAATAGTAAAATTTGGTATTCGGCCGAATATTTTTTAGTATAAATTTATGTAATTGTGTGAATGTAAGAACGTTTAGCTAAGCATTTAGTTTTTGGTTTGTGAGGAATTGTCCTCTGACATTTCTAAAGGATGGAAAAAATGATCAAATATTTTTAAATTACAGGTATTCGGTCAGTATTCGGCCGAATAATTCGGTATTTGGTATTTGGCAGTTTAACTATTCGGTATTCGGCAAATTTTGTATTCGGTGCATCCCTATTTTTCTCCAAAAGGCCAGGACCAAGACCTCCTCCAAATTAGCTGCAAAACTGGTCCGATCCAAAGTCAACTTTCACACTGCCGTCCCAGCGGGAAAAAACAACATAGGAGTTACATTACAAGAGTTTCCGACCACTCATAGTCGCACACCTCCGAAAAAGGCATGTTCGCATCTCTGAGTAGCCTTACATAGTCCTTTTTCCAGTTAGGCGGCTTAGGAGTCCTCCTCGGTCTGCAATTGGCTAAGTTTCCTCTTGCTTCCTCGTTGTCAGCGACGTCTTCACCACAGTCGTTGTCGTCTTCGTCACGATTGTTGTCAAGTTGGCTATTGTCGATTCCATCACGGTTGTCACCATCACCATTCTCCTGCTCACCGAGTCTCGGCAGAGTCTGCATCCAGGACTCGAATTGTCTTAGAAAAATTGCATAGCAGAAATGCGATACAAAATACAAATTTTCTTAGCAGTCACAAAAAATGATTAGCAACTTTTAAAGAATAATTTATTTAGTAAAAAACAATACAAAAAGTTTACTTTATTTGAAACAATAGCCAATCTTGTTTCACTTTTAGTTTGCTACACGCACGGCACGGATGCTTGGTCACGACTATGGCATCCGATGCACGTTAAGACTATTTGACCCGTGTCTGAAACGAAAGCGCCACCAACTAAATATCGAAGGTGATGGTAGGACCAACGATTTCCCAGAATGCATGAGCGACACTTGGCCTGCCTATAAGGCGAGATTAGCATCTCCATGTCAGCCAACACAGTCATGACTACGCTGTTATGTTGTCTCGTTTAATACAGTTGCGTCGCTAAACTGCGATAGATTATTTA
>JAHWFP010025101.1:0-28314 GCA_023313725.1 Lithobius niger
GTTACAGCTTGCACTCAGGTGCACGAGGTTTTCACTACGTAATAAGCACAAAGTGACTTGTTCGTGTCGTTAAAAGAAATTTCGTTGTGCATTCCTTTGCTTCCTGCAATCAACCACTAGGTAGGCTAGATGGAGGTAATTGCTGCAGATTTCATATAAACCTACTCTCTTCGTTAGGAGCAGCATATTCCTATGGGAAGCAACACTCGGCAAGCGTCATATCACGAGGGCACGAGTTTGGAGTGCAAATGGTAAGAAACGCGTGTTGTCACTACGGTGGCTCATTGGGACAAACACCAACTTTTTTTGGTACATACACAAAACTTTCATGAAACCTAATTTTGGCGTTCCAACATTGGATAAGACATAATACAACTTAGTACGATATATGGTAAGCTGCGCCCGTGCCAGTGGCCATCGTGTTCCTGTTTCATAAGAGTTTTGTGTGTCAGAAAAAGTTGTTGTGTGTCCCAATAAGCCACCGTTCGTTGCGATCACGCAGCTTAAAGGGATATACCTCCCAGCGCCATTTTTCTCGATCCTCTACATCAAGTATGGCCCCAAAGGCCTATTTTCTTACCGTTACTCAATCCCTTGGTAAAAATCCGTTTTAAAATGTGGCGTCTAGGAGATTTTCTGTTGGATATAGGGGAACTTTATATATATGATGCTTTGCGCGCTTACAATAACCATGGGGTTTCATCTGTGTCTGCATGTACTAATTTGCTAATAATTACCATGAGATCAAAAATCTAAAAGATTAATGTGATAAAAATTAAAATTAATTATTCCAATAGATCGCCGAAGCAAAATTATAAGACACTAGCCTAGAAAATTATAAATTGTGATTTTAAAATACGAGAATTATTCCGGTTTGTGACGACACAATCAATGCGTTCACGCTGTCTTGTCTATTACGCGCAATGCCAACTGAGATAGTAGCCTCGTTTTTCGCTGCGAGGAACGAAGCTACTGTCTCAGTTGACCTTGACTATGGTAAATGCGTGGATGTGATCAGGGCGTAGCTGTTGTAAGGCAAGCGACGGTTATAAGGCTGTATAAGGTTATATGTTGCTTTAAAAATGGCCAGCAAACAACAATAAGGAGAGCGAGAAAGAGTGAATTTCGTGAAGGTGTACTACGGTGTTAGATAACAATTGCCACATGCGGTTTATAAAAATACCACGAATTGCTTTTGCAGTTTGCGACAGCGCAATGTTTATTTTCCGGCATCTTTGAACTCCAATGCGGGCCGGCTTAAGCTACAATTTTCAGTGCCACGTGGTCTGTGTATCTGCGGTCCTTGTCAAGCGGTGAGCGCTATTCACGCTAAAAACCCTTCTGTGTCTGTACCGTTGAGACCATTGCGACTGTAACAGTTTCTACCCCCTGGAGGCAACCCGCCTTTGATGTCTTAAGTTTTTCAGCCTTCGTTTGTTAAATGCTATACGTATACAGTAAATGAACTACCCAGTTGTCTTGACTTGACTACCTTGCTTTAAGCCCTAATGTTCGATTAACGTTACTCTACATTATCCCCCATTAATTCCTAGTACCTTAGAGGCCACCCCACCCCCCCACACAACCTTTTTAAAAAAAAAAGAGAAAAAAAAAAAAAAAAAAAAAAAAAAAAAAAAGACGTAGGCCTCCGTATTGGTCGAAAATGTAATCACTGTAATGGTATATAATCAGACCTGCCACGAACAGGTACTGCTCTACTCAGGGTCGTGGAAAGTTCGGACCTATCGATCTTCTAGCGCTGAAAATCGATAACACGGACGGAGTCAGGTACGGAAGGTAACTTAGAAATTATTTAATCCGAAACGAAAATTATTACTTGGTGGTGCATTTTTTAACACCATTTTATATCCGCAGCGTGCATGACTAGCTTTTCCACCACATGACTGTAGGCAATCGATTGTTAATTTCGTGAAAAGCTGCAGAGAGCAATTTAAACTATTAAAAAGTCAAGGCAACGGCGCTTGTGTCAATCGATGTTGGCTTTTAGGGTCAGACATATTGACGCCCGAAAGATCGTGACAACACGTTGTACAAAAGTGCTTTTAAAGTAAATTAGTAATTTTTAAATATTTTTTTTCGACTTGCAGGTTTGCGTACGTAATGACTTCTGTCGATCTTAAAGCAGCACTTTTAGGCTGCATTTATGTTACGATCTTGCAACGCGATATGGCGGCAAGACGCTATAAACGAATTCGGCGTTTCAACATGGTGTTAGTTATGGTCCCCAAGGAGTGGCCTTCAAGTTTAATGCTTCTCGGTAATGGACGGAGCAGTGCAAAAGAAAAATAATGAAGATTCGACCGGTTCAAACTCGGTTCAAAAGAAATCATTTTAACATTATCTCGATCGGCACTCGCAGAAACTACGTAAACACGTAATTACAAAGAATTTTTTTTTGAGAAGTTTTGAGTTTCAGTTTATTTTAGAACTAGCAATGTACAAGGACAGTCACAAAAGTGACATACCCACACTCCACAAGAGTAGGTGCCCGCGTATAGGGATTGGAGTCGCATGAAAAGGGAAATCACCCCCCCCCCCCAAAAAAAAAATGTGGAAAGATATTTCCAACAATCAGAAATCAGGATTACATGCAAGAAAGCATTTAACGGATGTATATATATATATATATCTTTATAATAATATCGAAGACCGGCTAAAAGGAAAAGGAAAAGGACGGACTAAAGGAAAACCATTTCTCCCCTCCTCGCGCCCGCATTGAAAATGAACCCTCCCACTCTACGTCCAGCCAAAAAGGAGCCAGGCATGAGTGGTCGATCAATCTGACAAGTCTTCGTGAAGAGTGCCGGGAAAATGTCCCGGGAAATGTGACCGGCCCCGAGCAAAGCACGGGCTTCCTCTAGTATATATATTAAAAAATAAAATATTTAAAAAAAAAAAAAAGGAAAAGAAGAAAACAACATAGGTAACAATACGAAGATAAGGGCAAAATAAAATCACGTGAGTGTAATCCAAAGAAAACAATAACAAACACAATTAGACTGTGCCGAAAGGAACGAGGAATGAGAAATGAGCCAAAAATTAATATAGAAAAAGTTAGCTCACAATCTTCAACAAATTTGCTAACGGGTTTAATCAAGTGGACACCTAGGCAAATATTTCTTAAATGATGGTATATCATTAAAACGTTTCAATTCTGTGGGCAAGGAATTATAAAATTTATTCATACCCAGAGTAATTGCATTTGTGAAGTCTTTCCTTATCAACTTTTGGTTGAACAACGTATGAACAGGATTCGTTCCTAGTATGGTAATCAGCGACTTGAAGAGTGGAGAAGAGAGCACCGTTTTTACAAAAATTAATTAAAGTTCTGTAGACACACAAATGGCAGACTGGTAGAATATTTAGCTGTTGAAAGATAGGAAAAGTATGACCAATTCGTTTCTTGAATATAATCGTTCTAATAATATGTTTTAGCAGTTTAATAATAGCATCAACAGCATTCGAGTAGATGCCACCACTGCATAATACTGAGTACCGCAAAAAAATATTGGGCCGTGGCAAAATAAAACATTTTCAGATAATTGTATGGTACAAGTTTTCTTATGTAAAAAAAAATTTACATAGAAGAGCACGTAGCCTGGTTGCAACAGAATTAATTTGACATTTCCAGTTTATAAAGAAAGAAATCACAAGGTAAAGGGTAAATGAAGCAAGCAGTCTGCATTAAAGACTAGCCTTATGATTTCTTTAATGCAGACTGCTTGCTTCATTTACCCTTTACCTTGTGATTTCTTTCTTTATTTACTACTTGCATTATTTCTTGTGTGGAGACCAAGAAGCAAAGTTGCTTTCCCTCCTTGTATGTTTGTTTGTGATCTTTAGATCACCACTGAGAAGGATTGAACAGTTACTTAGCTCGGCTGGAGCCTGTAGCCAGTACCCGCCCTGGTAGCGCAGTGGTTAGAGCGCCCGGCTAGTAAACGGGATGTCCTGGGTTCGAGTCCCAGTCGGGGCAGTAGTCTTTTCTTTCTTTCTCAGACTAGTGTATTGTGTTTCCTCACAAGGACAGTCTTTAATGCAGGCTGCTTGCTTCATTTCCAGTTTAGGTTACTGCCCAGAAACACCCCCAAGATATTTTACTTCATTTTAATTTCATTTTATTTCATTTTAATTTTCATTTTAAGGTTAAAACCTTTTTAGTTTTTTGGCAATCACAGCGCCAAAACTGTGGGTAGTTGTTCAAAACTATAAGTATTTCAGCATCGATAATGTACAAGAATGGTATTGCTGCTTATCTTGGCTTATCTTATCTGCTTATTTTGGCTCGTAACTACTATTCGGACTACTAAACAGAAAAAAGAAAATTTAAATTATGATTACATTTCATGATCTCCGAAAACTTCAAATAAGAAAATGTTAAATTAAATTAAAAACACGTCAAATCACCGTATTTGCCCCCTAAAAATCGGCTAAAAAAACAGATATCTCCGATAATTTTTGAGGTAGGAATTTCCTGTTCGAACTTGTGCATTTCACGCACCAAAACCCCATTGTCACGAATTTTTTGTCAAATCAGAACAAAATTAAGTACGTTATCGTGTGCCAAGCAGACAAAAACACAGGCGAGCAGACGTACAAATCCAACTCAACTTCAATTACTTTATGGTGGACTTGGTAAGGAAGAAAAGAAAATCCGCTCCTGACAGCGAAAACAGACCACAAGTTCGTGACAAATCAAACGCCATTTAATTTTCGACAAAAATTGTTTTGTCTTGATCACACTAAAAAATGAAAAAACATACAATTAAAAGCTCATGATAGGGTGAGTTCTCAACACACAAACCGCCATCTTGAAACGAGACATTTTACCCCTTTCTGCCGCTTACCTGGCCTTCTATTTTTCCCCCATTTCAGGCCTCTAGGCCATTTTCCTCGATGTACAGCCAGCATCACATTTTTTTTTTTTTTTACAAAAAAGGCAAAATTTTTTTTTTTAAAAAAAAAGGAATTTTTTCCGAAATGGTAGGGCAAAGGCCCCCCCCCCCCCCCACCGGTGCACGCCACCGATTCCATGCTCCAAGGCTCCCTTTTTATGAAACTTCAACCAAATTAGAACTAAACTGCGAACTATCGTTTGCCAAAGAGACAAATACCCAGACAGAAACAAAATCCAAATTCAGTTGATAATTCGACTTTGTTCGCTTCGCTTGCTCGGCCAATTAAAATGTCACCTCCCTTCCTTAGGGCTCGTTTACGCAACGACTCGCCATTGCATTCTCGCAGCTGAAATGTAATCGCGATGGCAAAGGTGTCGTTGCCATGGTAACAATGCTTCCTGGATTAGCTAAATCCGACATCGTTTGAGCAAATGCTTGCAGTCTTATAATTCGTGACAGTAAGATAAAGAATTCTTCCTTAAGAGACAATTTACCAATCGCTTCTAAACTTTTATTGACTCGTTTCGTTTCGAGCTGGCAGAACTAAAACCGCCACCATGTTGGAATTTCAGATAATTTCTCGCTTCTAGCTGCGCTAAGATGAGTCGTTGCTTAAACGCGACCTTAATTCCAAAAGCTTCAAGCCGTAAATTTTCTGCCAAATTGTGGTCCATCGCTCTATCAAAACAATACTACACAAAGAGACAAGCTAAGGAACAATCAATGCTTAGATGAGAAGCGGGCTTCCTCAACCTCCGTTCCCAATTTATGTGTCTGCTTGGCTGAATGGTTCGGGGTTCCTTATCGGGCCCTCACTCACGTCGATGGGATGTTCGCTGTCAGCCATTGGGCTGAACTGTTCCGGAAGAAATGGGGCGCAAAGCTCGGATTCTGTACCCCATTTAGCGCACGCGATAACACCCAAACTGGCTAACGACAACCGCTTTATGACGAGCGACGTATATATATATGTCTATTTATTTAGTGTTCATGGGCCCTCGTAAAATTTGTGGCAGAATAATTTATTTAAAGTTGCGTGCATCGCATCGTCCGTGCAGAAAAATTGGCGCCCGAAGACAATTCGAATTTTGTACGAATAATGGATAATAATTTCTCAATTTTACGTTTGGCAAATTTGCAATTGGGTGACAAAATTGAGAAATTGACACGTTTTCTTGTTTAGTATGGCAGAGTTCATCTTTATTTCCGCTGTGTCTAGCAGAATAATTTAAAGCTACGTGCATTGCATCGTTCTTGCAGAAAAATTGGCGCCCGAAGATGATTCGATTTTTTTTACGAATAAGGATAACAATTTCTCAATTTTACGTTTGGCAAATTTGCAATTGGGTGAAAAAAATTGGATATTGACTCGTTTTCTTGATTGGTATTAAAGAGTCCATGTTTACTTCCGCTGTGTCTAGCAGGGATTTGATCCAGAATTCGTGGAATAAGGAAACGCTCAATATCAGATCTAACGCTATCTAAAGTTAAATATCTATACCCCACTTCAGAAAGGGAAATATGCCTAATTTGCAGTTGTTTGTAAAACGGACTCCACGTAAACACCACGCAACAGGTGCGTGAGCAGAATAGGCCTACCACCGATTCCAACGAAGGAGGGGGTGCGCGAAAATAACGTCACAGGAAAAAAAGAAGCAGAAGAAAAGTCACAGAAAAGTCACAAATTTGCCTATGAAAAGAAGTTCAGGAAAAATGTCACAAAAAGTGACGATTTTAAAAATATTTATCTGACGGGGCTCAGGGATCCTGGTCAATGTTGATGATTCAGTCGAATATTCCAGTGCTTGAAGTCTGATACAGCGACGTTTTACTTTTTTTTTATTTGTCGGTCAACATCTTCTTGCAAGATGAGTGTTTATTATGTCGCTTATAAGGAGGGGGCTTGCGCGGAGGGGGGGAGGGGTGTACGGATCACATAATTTGCGACGTCACATTTAGTATTATACCGAGAAATATTTTATGATACATTCTTTATAGTTTGTGTGGTACAAAACACTTTGCGTAAAATATACTCCAGAAATAACCGTTCATAGCAACTTTTTCGCGTTTTGTGGAAACCGTTGCTTCCAATCGCTTCGCCTTTATTTTGTCGGCTGTGTAACTCAATACGGCGGAGTTAAATTAATTTTAAAAGGCTTTTGTATTTCACAACGATTAAAATGCATGAATAATATAGACGGACAATTTCTACCCCCCCCGCCAAAAAAGAAAAAGGTGGGCGAGCAGGTAGGTAATTATTTCCATTTACTTTGTGCAATAAGTAGGGGATCTTTTTAAATGGACTTGTTTGTCTGTGTGTTTGTCTGTTTGGCATACGATGACGTACGCAATTTTGTTCTGATTTCATGAAATTCCATGACAAGGGGGTTTGGGAGCATAAAATACACAAGTTTGAACAGGCAATTCCTACCTCAAATAGTTTCTGAGATATTCGGGCTTTTTTAGCCGTTTTTAGTAGGCAAATATGGTGATTTGACAGATTTTTATACCCGAAGCATGTATATGATTGAGGATCTGAAATGGCTTTTGATTCATATGTCAGCAATGGTAGCCATGCAGAAACGAACTCATTTTTGAGCTGAGCTTTGCTTGGCGCCTTAAATAATTTACCCATTTGCACTTCATCAGGAAAAGTCCTATACAGTTGACCATTCACTTTACCGCCAGTAAAGACCAGTAAAGACCAGTGAAGCGTCATTTCGACTCCGTCATTTCCACCGTGCCTAACCATGACAGCCCTTAAAGTCTTTCTATCATCAATTGAAAGTAGGCAGAATCTGGCAATAGCTAACGCTATATCCAGTACTATCTTGCAGTAGCTTGCACCAAGCGAAGGAAGGCACAACGGCATTTCTTTTTACTAAAGAAACAAGCCACGACCTCCTTAAATATTGTGTGAAAATTTGGTACGTCCTCGTGCACCTGGGAACAAATCTGTAACGGTTAACAATATCACTACCTCCTAGATGGTGCCGTGGTATTTTCGTACGCTTTTCAATCGGTGAAAGTGCCACTTCACGCTGGTCCTTCATCCGTCAACAACTTGAATGGCAGAAATGCCATTTGTGGCTGGGTACTGTGTACCGCTTCCCCTACAGATTGTCGTTGCGTGTACACATTTCCTACTTTTCGTCCCATTTATACCGGAGCTGCCAGAAACTGTGGGTACGTAAAACCATTCTGGCATTGTCGAATGATCGACCAATGTCTCTTGTTGTAAAGTCCTTTTCAGCAATCACTCCCTGTTCGTCGAGGAACAAGAAGCCCTAACCTCTTCATCATCCCTTACTTTGGTTTGTCCGTTTGTCCTTCTTCGTCCAGACGAGCCAATCCCTTCGCGCCAGAAGCTTCTCAAGCAGCTTTCCTGTCACCTAACCTTTTCGAGACAATGAAAGATGGCGAAGCTTAAGAAGAGGAGACAGGAGCTCTTAGATAAACGGCGGTCTCTTTCCTTTTTGCATTCTCGATCTCAGTGGGGAAGTTTGTGGCAGACAAGGAGTGCCGAAGGAAGAAAAGAAGGAAGAGAAGACGAGTGGTAGAGGTCTTCTGGACAGAAAGATGATAGTGTGGGATTTATTTTAGCGTGTCTTCATTTTTTTTTTCAGTGGTGAAATACTAATGCAATGGCTTCGTCCGTCAATCTACCTGTCGAGAGCTAAATAACTTCCTAACCTTGAAGTCAGTAACTACCTTTTTAATATCGCGGAAATGAAGACACAATAGCGCTGGTATATGAACACTTTCATGCAGGTTTTCTATTAAATTCGTTTAAAATAAGGTACGAAAACCAATGTACTAAAACTGGATATTTCGTGGCACACATCCAAATGTCGGCCACTTTGACATTTGGGAACGTTCGAGTATTACATCATCAAGAGGCGGGGGGGGGGGGGGGGGGAAAGGACGCCTGCTGGCGACGATTGCTGAAGAGGGAGGGAGGAGGTAGCCAGTTGTTGACGTAAGCGTCGCTACCCCCAGTAAAACAATATTTTAAAGTCACTTCCCAATTAAAAGATTTTTCCTCATATATTAGGAGGCTGGAATCAACGAAATTAGATTATCTCGAATTACGCCGTCTGAAGGCTGATTTGTACATGACTTGTACATGATTTGTACATGGACATTTATTACTGCATGGTCTGGTTGATGTTAACTTCTGCCGATTTTTTAAGCTGCGTGCTAATAAACGTACGCGAGGTTATGCTCTCACACATATTGCTGGAACGTTCCACACTGACTGCAGGAAACACTTTTTTGCTAAAGTGTCCACGGCCTATCTTGAGTTCTCCGCAGAACGAACACAGATAATCGATTGTACGTTTTCAGTAGCAGAGTGCCTTGTTGATATCCAAGATGGTTACAAAAACAATGGCGGCCATCGATTAAAGCCACCCCCTCCAGGAAGTCGTAGCCACTCACAAAATACTTGCAGGATTCAAGATACGCCGCTTACACTATAACAGGGTTGTCCTGGTGAGTTGGCGACGGCTGCCTCATTAAATATTTTTAAGA
Source organism: Lithobius niger (assembly GCA_023313725.1). Lineage (NCBI taxonomy): Eukaryota > Metazoa > Arthropoda > Chilopoda > Lithobiomorpha > Lithobiidae > Lithobius > Lithobius niger. The sequence goes on from JAHWFP010025101.1 coordinate 9,453, forward strand.
CCAAATTGCGGACTGTAGATTTGTCTGCGTTCATACGTGTCTCATTTTATGTAGTTTATGTAGGTTGTTAACTTTTTTTAGTGCCATACTGGCTCTTCGTAACATATATTGTTGCCATGTTTCTATATTTTATTTATTTTAACTTTTTTAACTTGACCCCCAGAACATTGTTCGGTTAGTTTTAACTTTAGAACTCTCTTGCTTCGTTAGTACATCTTGATTTTATTTTTGGTTGCTTAACAACCTTGGGCTGATAGTTAGCGATCCTCGGGTCCATTTCAGGCCTGTGTGCTCTAGCACCAAATGTTTTATTATTGGTATTATTATACAGGGTGGAAATACGCCAAAAAAAAGCCTCCGAAGATTGTGGATATACAGGCTATACGTGGATATACAATTTAGCCTGTAATATATTACAGGCTAAATTGAGATAGAAATGATGTAATACTGGAGGGGGTTCAGCAGTTGATGGCGATTGGTGACGAGGAGGAAAGGGGGGGGGGGGAGTTGAAAATGGCCAATTTCTTGATGGCGTAATACGAACGTTCTCTATACAAATATTTCATACTACCAGCAAAAACAACACGGACACGTGGTCAAGCAAATGGACTTTTAAAAATACCAAAAGTTAAGTTAATTAAGCTTATTTCAATCAATACAAATTAAAAGATTATGCAAAAAAAACAAAAAAAACATCATCCCACAAAAGCTGGTGCCCGCATGTGGTTTGAGGGCAGCAGACAAAGAAAAACAATTGAGCTGACAGCATTGCAAGCGAAATGAAAAATTTGGTTCCAAAAATACACACATATTGAAAATACACACATATTGAAAATACACACATATACATATATATATGTATATATATATATATACAACATATTAATGAAAAAGAGATAAAATCAATGTACCAGTGACGAAGGAGTGAGGTCTATAAATCTATTCCCAAAGAAAAACTCTTGAAAAGCAAGAGCAAACAAAATTTAGTCAAATCCGTAACAATAGTATGTCCCCCCCCCTCCACAAAAGACACATAAAAGCTGCAAAATATCAAAATTTGTGCAAGAAAATTGTTGGTAAATTGTAAATAGCTCCGAAACTGGTGAACATGCTCCTAAACCAGTTTCCAGTTATTCACGTGCGGTTAGACGTGAAAAATTGAACGCAGAAACAGTTAAAACGGGCTTGCTCTTATTGACGATTTGTACTACAAATAATAACAAATGCGTTCAGTTAAATGAAAAACTTGAGCATTGCTACGGGTTGTAATAAGAGCATCTAAAACAAAACCCACTAGTGTGAAAGAAGTAGTGCCGTGACGTGCATATCACATGACTGGACTAGTCCAATCAGACGGCCAAAGATGCGCTGTTCTCGTTCGACAGCGGCTAGCTCATGATGACATCACGGCCAACAACCGTGGCTCGTGGTATAATGTTGCAACTCGGTGGCAGCCATTTTTGCTCTGATATCAATGTTTTGATTGTCACTACTTCTTTCACCCTTTTGGGTTTTGTTTTAGATGCTCTTATTTATATTACTTCCCAGCTGCTGATTATAATGTATAACAGGTTAACTTGAGTAACGGGCATTAATTTGGTTTTGGGCAGGGGGAGGGGCGTAGCCTAGTTTGCCATTTCTTTTTAGGTTGTAATGGTATTGCAAGATTGAGAATATGTCTGTAACGATGCTCATTAGGCTAGATTTAGTTTTACACATAGGCTTAGCTGTTTTAGAAACGGGTGTAGTAATGAATGGCCAAGAGTGCACCTTGCATGCACCTGCTACAGGAGAGCGAGGTCACGACATGAACACTCGATGATAACATCAAGTCATTCTGCGAGTGGCCCGAGTCTACTTAACTACAAATAAGGAGGGAATATCATTGAAAGTCTTCGTGGTCTTCAAACCAAACAGACCCGATGAGGGCTTCGTATGAATTAATAATTTGATCTTTCGGAATGCCAGAGCAGGAAATTGTCTTTAAAAAAAGTACAAAGTCTGGATCATTAACGTCGGCAAGCTCTTCGCGGATTTTTAGTTTCTATAAAATATGCAATTACAATAAAATGAAAATTACAACGTATACGTATACAACGTATACGTATGCTTTAGATAAAAGTAGCTAAATATAAGAATTGTAAATGGAGTTTAATAAACATTGAACAATATTTTTTATAACAAAATTCTTTGAGCTTTAAGTCATCTGAAGCATACTAATGCGCGTACAGATGAAACGTCTCAAATCTGAGGCTCAACTACGATGACCACAACTGGGACATTTTTCCCTACTTAGGGGGCATTTTTTCATCGGGCGAATTTTCCTAGGGGTGTTTTTCTGGAGGCGTTTTTTACAGTGGGCAATTTTTCCAGGGAACGTTTTGATCGGGGCGTTTTTTATGGGGGAGTTTTTCACAGGGTTTTTTTTTCCAGGGGTCGTTTTGCTGGGGGCGTTTTTTCTTGTGGCGTTTTTTCCTAGTGGCTTTTTTCCCAGGCGTGTTTATTTCCAGGGGACGTTTTGTAGGGGGCGTTTTTTTCTGGGAGCGCTTTTTCCGAATACCGACTGGTGCATTTTCATAGAGTGGTGGGCTTAATTGTCGGCCACTTCCGGCCACTTGTGGACCACTTCAGCTTCATACTTCCAGTATTTTTTTTAATATTTTTTTTCAACTATTTTTTGGACGCTGATTCTAATGGTGAAAAAGCGTTTGCTTCTATCTGGTACCGTTCCGCAGTTGAAAAATGCGACGGGAGGACGGACAAAGTCGTTGCTGTAGTTTTGCCAACTTTCTCCGTAATAGAAGACTATAAACGTAAATATCTTTATACTTTTCAAGAAATGATTCACATCCAGTTAGTCAGTAAAGGTGGCGCCACTCTGAGCAGTAACAATAACGTCATATTATTATATATAATTCTATGCTGGAGCCAGTAATTGGGTTAACTGCAAGGGGCACTGGAGGGGGAAAAGCAGAGCGTCTTACCGAAGCCAATGCTATTAGAGCGAATTTTTTAGAGGTAAAACACGCGAATATTTCGATTTCTTGGCAGATGCTGAAATTTTTACCTACACAGTGGAATCCTTACTTGGAGAAAACAACGTTTTTAAGGCCATAGAAAACCGCTCTCACAGCACTGGCTTGACTAGAAGTGCCGTCGTTTTTACCTCCACTTTAATTTAGTGCCCCTTGCAGCTATCTCTCCAGTTGTTAGCCTTGTAGCCAATATTTTTGCTTCTCTGTAGTGGTGGACTTTAGTGAGCTGTAGATTGCACTCGGCACGACAAATCGAGCATTACGACTCTTTAATCTTTGCACTCGTTGGCAGATCTCAAAGCTGGTAAGTTGGAACAACAGTGGAACACCTAACAATACCGAGACAAATTCGTAATTACAACTCACAGCCTATTTGGATTGGTCGCAGCATAATCATCAACAACAACACAACATGTCATCTCGAGAAAGCTTAAGGCTGGAGGTGTGCCTAACTATTGACGGCATGAAAACAAATTACAGCGAGGGCCGTGTGTTACTGCAGGAAATGCTGGAGGGCTCTTTCAGTACACGTTACACTAGTCACTAGTTAGAGCAACTCAAAATCAGATTGACGTACCTAAGCTCTTAATCAGGCCAAAATAATCACTTATGAAATAATGAACAACGAAAATTCTGAGATTCTTAGGTTAATTTAGGTTACACAGGCATACGCACAGAAGGAGGGATCACAAGGGGCATGTGTCCCCCCCCCCTCCAAACGAAAGTCTAGCGCCTCCATTTTAGTGATTTTTGATAGATTTTGTAAAGACGTCTTAAGATGTCATTCACGTACGCCCAAAATTTACAATCTCATAAGTCGGGGAAAAAAAATGCTACAAAAAATGCTAAAAACGTGCTCCATTGCCCCCTCCCCCCAACCAAGTAAAAATTGCTGAAAATGTTGAAATGTTGCTCCATGGGCTCAAAAATGCTCTAAAATATGTTAAATTTAAGAGCTCCCGGACACCACTGAGATCCTCCCCCAGACCCCCTAGCTGGTTATTCAACTTTTTTTTTATACCACAGGGCACCCCTTCATGCACTGTGCCTCCTTCCTAAGCCCCCCCCCCCCCCCCCCCCCCAACACCGCGTACGCCACTGTTACTTGGTTTCATGGTTGTGTAGTCGTTGTATGGATTGTTAGAACAGCGTCTGGTTTTCAGGGCCACTAGCTAGTGGAAACCGTTGCGAGCCTTTGATTTCCGCTTGATTTCGTATTTCTATGACCTCGAGGTTGGTTTTTTTGTGTATGTTCTTTTCCCCAGTTATTATAGAAGGTGCCGGTTTCACGTCCAATTGTAAAAGTGGGTTACGTATCAGATAATGATCGAAAATAGCAACCTGTAGATCCCGACAATAAAACACGTGTCAAAAGAGGTGAAGAAATAGAGTCGTTATCATTTTGTTGGCTTTCTCCAATTTGGCACCACCATTCAGGACAACAAGGCAACGACTTGGAGTTTGGCGTCTGGCTTATTTTTTCCCCACGGCTGCAGCTAGGGGCTACGCATCTTTCTGTTCGTTGGCGCACCCAGGAAAGGGCCGGTGGGGGAGTTGACGAGGGTAATACTAAAGTGGCAATACCAATCCGAAATTTAAAGTAAAATTTTGGTAATGGCTGACAAATAAGGCATTTATTACAACTAAAAAAAAATAATAAATACAATTTTACGCCAACAAAGGTATGCTGGGACAGAGAACTAACTGCTGTCTTCGGTCCATAATTCAAAACAGACAGGTCAGAAAATGTCCAAGTTCAACATAATCAAAAAAATAAAAAAAGTCCCGGCCCCTCCCAATCTGTTTAGCTATTAAAGCATTAGAATGCCAAGAGCAGGGCTAAAAGACGCACTGCCCAACGCACGGGCATTGCCCATCTATCGCTTTTCTTGAGCGATCCGTAGCGCGCGAAAAAAAAAAAACCTTTCCTTCGTGCATGGCGTCATTTAAGACTTGCCGCTGAATGACCGCGCAGAGGAAATTGTTAGTCGAGGCAACAACTTGCTAATTTCAAATTGTCGCTGGCCAAAGAAGGAGACGGGCGAACGGGAGAGCGTACCCGTTCTCATTGTTGCGATGGGGTTGTTGGGTACTCTTCTGTTTTTGCTGTCTCAACATGTTTGTAGGATTTTGTAGTTAGGGTGGGTGCATGGCCTTGGGCCAGGGCCCCACAAAACATAATTGAATTGAATTGAAATTTTTGCGGTGAAACTTTGCTTTATAATTTAAGATACTGAGGTAGGCCTACCTAAGAAAGCAAAACACGACCAAATACATGAAGGAGTATTTCCCTACTGGTCCCGGACTAAGAGAAAATCACAGGTAGACCCAGGTGCCTCTCTCTATAGCAGCGCTTGAGTGAATTGGCGGCTCTTGTAGTCCTAAGGTGTCCTAAATTGACTTAGATTGGGAATGATGTAGTACTCACGGAATGGACGTTTGGTTTCAAGTTTAGGAACTCAATGCCAATTCCTTCCTTACTGCACAGCTAGGGAACTACGCACACAGTATTACATAGTAGGTGTGGGTCACAAGTCGTACGGAGGTTAAACTGGTCAGGCTGAACCGCGACACCACTTACCTTCTGCTGCCAAACTCGTTGCATTCATACGCGTCCGAACGACAGAGGCCGTCTAGGGATTACGCAATCGGCAATCGGCAACCGGCCTTGCGCATAAAGCCGTTCCAACTGGTAAAACAGGTAGACCCTGCTCCGTATACGTAGCAACAAGGCGCTCGGGTTACAGCCTTGTTGGCAGCTATAGGATGGGCACGCCGTAGCTTACGTAAGGTACACGCGTAGCAAGGTACACCACGATGTATCGGCACCACACTGCTCCTTGTATTACGATGGAAGAACCGTTAAAGCCACAATGTATGTAATATAATAACAAGTTTGTTGCCAACGCAACCGGAATGGCAAGGACCTGGTGGTCACTAACTGCCATCCGAAATTAAAACAAAAATAATTTTAAAAATTACCAAAGTTTGGGATTTTAAGAGTTTAAAACGAAGACAATGGCCCTTACCACCAAGGTTAGACCTACCAGGAACACAATGGTCCCCGGAGGCATCACCCAACGTGAGGGACAAGTGAGGGGGAAAAGCTTTATCATTGTCAATGTTTCTTGAAAATAAAATAAAAAATAATACATCGCAGTATAAAGCTTGGCCTAAACCATTTGTCAATCACAATCAAGATAAAAAATATATAATAAAAAAGTTTAAAAACCAAGTTGAAGGTGGGATGAAAACAGACAGAAGAAAGGATGCTACTTACGCTTGTCCACGAATTTGAAAAAATTTTAATTTAAAACAATGAAAGGGTCGGTGGGAGCTAAAGAGTACAGTGTTCAGGCCCTCCTTAGGAGTCAAGTCAAATTAGAAAGACCCAAGTTACGCTTGAAGGCTACAACAGATGGTGAAGAGATAGTTTGCTCAGTCAGGGAATTCCAAGCTGCAACAACCCTGAACAGAGAAAAAATTTGTTCGGCAATCTAGCCTAGTTCGAGGGACCACCAGTTTAAAGCTATGTCCCCGGGTAAAGTTTACGGTACTTAAGGCAAAAAAAGGCAAGTCAACCGACAAAAAACCGTTCAGAATTTTGAAGGTAAGTATGAGGTCGGCCTTAAGACATCGTAGCTCCAAAATTCCAAATTAAGTTTATTTAGGCGGGCATTGTACGGCAAGAGCCGCATGCCAGTGTCAGATATTTGGTGAAACGGCGCGGAGTGGATTCGACATGATCGATATCCTGCATGAGATAAGGGCACCAGACAGGAGTAACATATTCCAATAAGGGGCGAACAAAGACCTTATATGCCCACAGCTTAGTGTTTACACGACCCGAGGTGAATGGTCGCTGAACAACAGCACGACGTTGATTAGCATTTGCCACGATGTGACCACAGTGGGTGGTGGATTTAAGACTGGCATCAAACCAGATTCCCAAGTCATTAACAGAGAAAACTCCTGGCAGCGGGACCCCATCCAACGCATAAGTGTACACTGGATTACCATTGCCGATATGGAAACTTTTACATTTTGCGGTAGAAATTGGTAATTGCCAGTCAGTGGACCAACGCAAAACATGACTGATTCCTGCCTGAAGACAGTCATTATCATGGGAATCAGTAAAGCTTGAGATCATCTGCAAATTTCAACTGTTCCGTGTACGAATACTACAAGATAGATCATTCATAAAGACGACGAAAAGAACAGAAGCTATAGCTCCATATTAGCAACAGAGTTAGAATCCGTAACCAGCCGTTGAGCTAGCTGCAAGGGGCACTGCCAGTAAAAAAACCAAAAACGGCTTTTTTAGTCAAGCAATGTTTAGCAGAAACAGAACAAATCAACCGCATCGTTGGCACTTTCGGCAGCCATATTGTCAAATCCAGTCGCATTATGCTATTTTTCATACAAGATCCAGGCAGTACTGTAGTGCAGCCCTGTCTGTACATCACGTTAAGGGTGTTTATTGTTTTAATAAAACTGTTGACTTTCTAGAATTTCAAATCTCGGGCCCGTTTATTTATTAATTTTCTCCCCCAACCCTTCCTCCTCCCTGATTCCAATTCCCACGCTCAAACAGTCAATCCACGGAAAAGAAAACGTCTCTATCTCCATTCTTTGACACGTTTGTTCACTTTTACCACTGACCTCTATTTTTATGAGTTTACAACCTTGCTTATTGCTGGGGCGTTGACGGGGAGCGCGGTGGGGAGTAAAAACAACTGGCGTCGGAATGGTTTCAGATTGACAGGCAGCTGTATGTTGTGGTAAAGTTTTTTTTTTTTCAAGTTGGGGTCGGGGAGGGGCACCTGAGTACCGGTGGAAGGGAGGGAGGGGGGAAGGATTGGAGTGGTCAGTAGCTGGCCTTCATGATGAGAATGAATTAGATTGAGGCTTGCACCTGCCCAGTGAACAAGCGTAGAGAAGACCGACTGCACACCGCGACCTACTGCTAGGAGCAAGACAGACGGAGAAGCAGCAGAGGCAGCTGTTTCTTGTCAAGAGAGGCAGGTGGTCCTGTCTTTTGCTCTTCGCCCCTCCCCCCCCCCCCCCCGACTAGGGGGCTCTTTCCGAGCCTGGCGGGGGAAGGACGGTTTCGACCCGTCCTTGCTCACTTTTTTTTCGGCGAGTGCGATTTCAAAGAAAGCTTGAAAGAGGACGCGGAAATCTGTAAACGGACGTTGAATCTGAGCTGGTTGGATTTGTCATTATGTAGCATGCTGCAAACCCTGAATTTGTCTGTCCCAAGGCTGGGTTATGTTCAGATTGAACGGATAAAGAACAGAGTGCAACAGTAATTTCCAAAATTTGCTATTTTCTTTCAAACAACAGCTTGTAGCAGTGATCAAACGACGGTAGAATAAATAGCTGCTTGCAGCGAGCATTCGTGACGTGTTATTATGGCGGCAGAAGCTCCTCAGTGGCTGTTACCATGTGACCCCCATGGCAATATGGTGACGGTCGCCCTCGCTGGGTGACGTCAAGTACAAATTGTGGTGTAAGCGATTAGAGATGGATGGGTTTCGATAACCGAACCGCTGTTCTCGGTTTTCATAAAGACCGTCTGTTCCTTAAAAAATAACTATTTCGTCGGTTTTTGGAAGACTCGTGCTGCTTGAGCGACTGAATGGATCTCAGCCGGCCTTGCTCGTACATCCGTCATTGCTTACGCTCGGAGCAACATGAGAATGAAAACATCTCACCCGGCCTTGACTTAGGCCTAGTTAATAGCTCTATGGTCAGCCAACAAGAAGTTTCTCAAATCTATTTGCCCATCCCGGATTCGAGTCAGCGGTCGAAATGAAGACGAAATTACTGCAAGTGTACTAATGTTAAAAAAAAATTATTATTATTATTTTTTACCCTGCAGAATGCACACAAGGAACTGTGCTTATTGAAGTTATTGTTTTAGTGAGCCTTTATAACTAGGAATACAGCACAATAAAGAAAGAAATTGGTATGTAAACATATAGCCTAGGCCTAAATATTTTTCGTTCCTCAGGAGCTGTGCAGTGCAAGCAATTGTTTGCCGGAAGGGGCAGCCGAGGAAGAACTGTTACACTTGCTGCCAGGTGATGTATTCCTTCTTCCTCCTTGTCTATTAATGGGAGGGAGACATAAGAACGCAATGGTGCTGACAATCACAGCTGGTAAAATGTTGGAATTAAAAGGTAGTTTTGATATCCATTTGTGCAAATAGTCTTGAAATTGGTTCTAAGTTAGCCTTGAAAAGGTTTGAAAAAGCCTTGAAATTGTTTTCGTCTGTATGTACGAACCCTGTCAAGTTCACTGATAAGGAAGCTTTGGCACAAAAAAGAAACAAGTATGTAGAGGAAATTCCTACCTAAAATATTTTAGGGCTGGGCAGAGCCCTGGGCAGAAATCAGGTAGGTTTGTGGCCTGTGAATGTAGAAATTAAACTAATGTACTATAGCATCTCTCGCTCGGCCGAGTAAGGACGCGTTTATGCAACGAGAAATTCTCGCTCACCGAACGCTATTTGCTGGTTAACTATTTACGAATAGTTTCCCGTTTCTACTAAATGAATGCGGTAATCGATAACAAATTAAAAGTATTATGAATGACAACACGGATACAGAACAAAGTGCAACAGTAATTTTCAACATTGCTACAACATTGTTGTCATTTGACGCTATTTCCAAAATGTGCTATTCTCGTTCAAACAACAGCTTGTAGCAGTGATCAGACGACGGTAGAACAAAAATAGCTGCTCGCCACGATAATTCGAAATCCAACATGGCGTCCATTTCGGGGTTATCGAATCGAAGACAAACCATCGAATGCCGGCATTCAGAAAAAGTCCGTCGTCTTGTACTGCAGTAAGAATTGCTTTCTTGTTGTCGCAAATCGACTGTCATGTTGCACGCATCTTACATCTTGTCACAAAGCGATTTAGAACTAACTAACTAACTAACCACTACGGTACTAGCCAACAGCGTACGTCTAAATAAACAATAATAAGGCACAACTAGGCATCTTGAAGATCAGAATAAGAACGGGTTTATTGGTTAATACTAATTCCGCTAGCTGCTGCTTGCCTGCATAGTAGAATGCGGCTTTCGAGTTGTCTATACTTTGTAACCATGACAACAACGCGGTGGTCGCAAATCTTCTCCTCGTGCCTTGTGAGACGGCTTACGACGCATGCAACATGAAGGCGTCGATTTATGACATCAAGAAAACAATTTTGTACTGCAGTACAAGACGACGGACTGATTACTGAATTCCGGCATTCAATGGTTTGTCTTCGATTCGATAACACCGAAATGGACGCCATGTTGGATTTCGAATTATCGTAGCGAGCAGCTATTTGTTCTACCGTCGTCTGATCACTGCTACAAGCTGTTGTTTGAACGAGGATAGCAAATTTTGGAAATAGCGTGAAATGACAACAATGTTGTAGCCAAGTTTAAAATTACTGTTGCACTTTGTTCTTTATCCGTGTTGTCATTCATGATAGGCTTTAATTTGTTATCGATTACCGCATTCATTTAGTAGAAACGGGAAACTAATCGTAAACAAAACACGGTTGACCAGTAAATAGTGTTCAACGAGCGAGAAAGTCTCGTCGCATAAACGCGCCCTTACTTGGCTGAACGAGAGATGCTATAATACATTAGTTTATTTTCTACATTCACAGGCCACAAACCTATATAGGTGATTTATGCCCAGTGCTTTACCTGGAATTTCGACCCCAGCCGTAAAATAATTTAAGTAGGAATTTCCGATACATACTTCTTTCGTGCCAAAGCTTCCTTATCAGTAAACTTGACAGAGTTCGTACATTGTAGACCAAAACATTTTCAAGGCTTTTTCAAAGCTTTTCAAGGATAACTTAGAACCAATATCAATACTCTTTGCACAAATGGATATCAAAACTACCTTTTAATTCCAACATTTTACCGGCTGTGATTGTCAGCACCAGTGCGTTCCTATGTCTCCCTCCCATTAATAGGCAAGGAAAGTGTAATAGTTATTCCTCGGCTACCCCTTCCAGCAAAAAATGGCTTGCACTGCACGGTTCCTTAGGAACGAAAAACATTTAGGCCTATACCACGAGCCACGGCTGTTTTGCCGTGATGTCATCATGAATTAGTCAATGACGAACGAGAATAGCGGATGTTTCGCCGTCTGAATGGACTAGCCCAGTCACGTGACACGTACGTCACGGCAAACAGCCGTGGCGCGTGGTTTAGGCTATGTTTACATACCAACTTCTTTCTTTATTGTGCGATATTCCTAGTTATAAAGGCTCACCAAAACAATAACTTCAATAAGCACAATTCCTTGTGTGCATTTTGCAAAAAAAAAATAATAATAATAATTTTTTTAAATTAATTTTGATGCAGTTATTTCGTCTTCATTTGACCGCTGACTCGAATCCGCGATGGGCAAATAGACTTAAGAAACGTCTTGTTGGCCGACCGCATAGCGCTATAACTAGGCTTCAAGGCCGAGTGAGATGCGTTCAGTCTCCTGTTGCTCCGAGCATAAGCAATGAAGGATGTACGAGCAAGGTCGGCTGAGATCTATTCAGTCGCTCAAGCAACACGAGTCTTCCAAAAACCGACGAAATAGTTGTTTTTTTAAGGTGAAATAAATAGACATAAATCGCTGGAAATAATACTAAGGAAAATTGGAAATTAAGCCAACAGCGAAAATCATACACAAGAAATAACGTAGTTCAGTAAGCCACCTTTATGCACTTACGTTTCGTCGGAGTGGCATGACCCGGATTCGAACCAGCTACCCAGTTCGCCCCCAGATCACTTGCATAGCGCCTTAAAATCTCCGTTTCACTTCGATAAAACGTAAGTGCATAAAGGTGGCTTACTGAACTACGCTTAGGCTTGTAGCAGGTTGTCTTGCTTGGAATCGCTGCAGACGGTTTTTTTTTTTGAAAACTGAAAACCCCGGTTCGGTTAACGAAAAAACCGATTCATCTCTAATCGTTATGAACCAGTTTGTACTTGACGTCACCCACCGAGGGCGAGCGTTGCCATATTGCCATGGGAACAGAGGGCTCACGTGGTAACAGCCGCTGAGGAGCTGCTTCTGCCGTCGTAATAACACGTCACGTTTAGCGTTCGAACGTCTAAGCGCACCGACTGAAATGATGCGAGAGATACTGTAATTTTTTCCAGAATTCACTGGAATATCTTGGTCCCATTTGCCACATTTATAAATAATTTGTAATAAAGGAATGACTAATGGTAGATGAATGTGACACTTGTGACACGTCTGTCACATTACCGAGAAATATTGATGCGTATTTCGTGTGGGCGGCGTGTGTCCTTTTAGTTAACCACGCTGGCCATAGAGAGTGCTAAATAGCAGTGGATGATGTGCTGCTGACTGGCCTCTACCAAACTCTTGAGAAAACAACGAAGAGAAAACAGATGGCGACGGTGCTGCCACTACGTAGACGGAGGTCTTGGAGGAGCGAGCGGGCGAACGGCATGTTTGCTAGCCGAAGATTGTATGTGTTGTATGTACTTCTTGGTTCAACAACATTTTGGGAGCGGAGGGCGAAACAATATAGATGCTAGGTCACGTGGCCTTTTGCCGCGCGCGCGATAGCTTTACGAGAAAAAGAAAAAGATGGGGTTTCATCCATGCATAACAAATGCTTTGCTTGCCTTTCTTCGGTTGCCTTTAGTGTGTCGGCCTCGTCTTGGGTCGGATGGCTGACTTGAGCTTCGTCAGATTGTTTCTTCTTGGCAAACACTGCTAGCTTTGAAACCCGAAAAGTGGACCAATACGGAGGTTGCTGAAGATGAAAGGAGTGGCTGACCGTCTTCTGATTGGTCGAAATTAGTTATGGCAGCTCAAAACCAGAATAGCAAATCGAAAAGGCCCAATTTATCGCTTGTTAAAGAGTGATGATTTAAATTAGCTCGTTAGCGTGGTTTGGGTTAGGTTAGGGTATGTTATGTTTGGTTGTTTACCATACGGAGTCGATAGTTGCATGGCTTCTGGTTTTGATTATTGCTAACAAGTGATCCCTTGCAGATGTTGGAACTGCGCAGTAGAAACTAGGGTACAGATGGTTGGTTTCGGTTTCGTACTTTTAGCAGAGGCTGAGGAATTGACAGACAATTCAATATAGAGGCTGGTCTCGGAAAAAGCCATTAAATATGCAAAGTTTTCCTCTGCGAAAAGTTCAAAGCGCTTTTGAAGATGAATTCCGTCGTACAAAGTTGCTTTCGTAAAAAAAAAAGCATTCTTCACAAGTCGTGTAAAAAAAAAAGTATACTTTTCAACGCAACTTGAGAAGAATTTGCATCGGAAGTGTTTAATACCGTCATTGTGATCTATCTGTATGTGAGTCGAATTGAATCAGCATCCCGTTAACACATTTGTTACAAAATGCCGCAAGGTTTCAAAATAGATCTTCATCATTAAAACCATTCAGTATTAGTCGTTGGTAGGTTTGGTTTGTATACCTTCTCCTCTGGAAATATAGCAGATGGAAACCAGAGAAAAGTATATAAAATAACAATGAATTTCAACCATTTGAGATCAATTTGAGTGTATTTTTCAAGCGTTTTTGTTATTTGACAAATTTTGCTTGCGGATAATGACTGATTAACAAAATTTCACTTCCTAGTGCAGTTTACAAAGCAAAGGTATTACCGACAAATACATGTAAAGAAAGAAAATTTTAAACACTAAAATATGTAAATAAAAAAAAGCACATAAAAGTAGAAAAAAAAAAGGATATTAATTAACATTGCATTAGCTTTAGCTTTAAAATAGCATTAGCTTTGTGACTCTTCAATTACGTCATTTTGGCTGACATTTACTGCCATCAGCAGCTACTGTGTCATTTGTTCTTTTCAGCCGCATCTGATTAGTGTATTTATTGAAATTAAACTTAAAAAGCACTTGTAGAATGTCACAAAGCAAAAGCCGGAAAGTGCACAAACGTACATTGAAACTCGACGTTTCGGCTCATCTCAGAGCCATTATCAAGAGGAAAAGATAAAAACAATTACAAATAACACAAGAATGCCGTGAGTCAAGTTGCAAGTAAAATGTCCATCTTAACAAGGTAGAACTTACTAGGACGTGTTAAAAACGGACTGAATCGTAAACAAATGTTTTTTTTTAAGTTTAAAACTAGAGTGGACTTCAATGTGTGCCTGTGGCTGGCACCAAACGAAGTGCGAGTTACCGGGAGAGTTACGGGCTTTGCTGAGGTTTCCCTGGTGTCGGAATGCATCAACTTGAATTTTTTTTTAATAATTCGATGTAATCTTCGAACCTATTTGTGTTGGGTTGGATATGGTTGTGCACCTGGGAAGAATGAACTGAAATACACAGTGTTTCCAGAATAAGAAGAGTACGGTTTGGAATAAAATTTTGGTTCTAGAAATAACTGGTTTAGTCCTGTTTTAGTAAAGTGCTGCAAGACTCTTATTTATTCTTTGTGCCTCTTCAATCGCGTCTTCTGCGTTTATTCTCTGTGACTCTTCAGCCACCTCTGTGATGTCGGTTAACTTCTTTTTGTAGTTCTTCAGCTGCGAGCTTTCAAACGTTCATGTTGTTGTGCCTTTCCTTCCATCCCTCCAAGTTTTTTTTAGTGGTTTGTAGTTTTTTTTTGTATTGTTGTCCTGAATTAATTAATCCTGGATGGGTTAAGCATGATAGCAAAAAATCAACGTATTGACGTGCCTTTGTTCCCTAGCAATCTTTCGTACTGCCTTTGACTAATCTTGGTCTGGCAGACTGTTGAAGTATGGGTGAATTATGACTGGGGAATAATTTGGTTGTTCGGAAATAGGAAAGTTTGGTATTCCTGTGTTTTCTACACTATTTTAGTGTTTAGGGGAAGAATTTAATAACTACACTTGGGAAAAATTAGATTCGCCCATATCCAGTTTTTTATTAGTTATTTCCCGCATCCAAGACATCTTCCTGTGACGAAGTTGTAAGGCAGAGATTGTAAAGGTTTTGCCTTCTCTTCAAGTCGTGAGTATTGGCAGGTCACACCCCTGAACTTTATTAAAGGAAGTTAGAACAGATAGTGGGCAGATTAAAATTATGCTCGAGCATCGTTGCTTGTATTTATTCAGTAATAATAAAATTATGGGATGTCAGAAAATTGCTTGCTGTGATTTACGTGGGAACCATCCTTGGCCGTTGACCGATTTTTTCGACAGTACTTACCAGCGTCACATCAAACTGGCCGCCTATGATTAACGTTGTCAGACAAACAAAAAAATTACCACCTGCTTAATGACCTAGGGTTAAACGCCTACACGACGTGTAGGTGATTGAATGACATAGTGGTTTTAAATTGTCTTTTTTAAGCAAGTCAACCCAATGAGGTAACGTAAAGGACGATGGAGGAATGCAAGGCAAAACCAAAAAAACCACAAAGAATTTAAAAACTGTCTATGAATGGCGCTTGCTCAGCCTCCGTCGGCAAAAAAAAAACAAAAAACCCATTGATGACTGCGGAAGACGTCGAGCTATTGAGGCGGAAATTAAATTGTACCTTTCGCTGTCAAATCTTTTCTTCTTCATGTCTTCAACTCTTTCATCACTTCTGTGTCAGAAAAACTTAATGGCGAAAGCGAAGAGATAGCCTGAAGCGAAAGGTCTATTGTTAACCCGGGAGGTTAATGTATTGTCTCTGCATGCCTGCAAGCTACTGTATGTGTACAGGGAAGGGCGTATTAGCGGGTCGTCGTAACTAGAAAACATTTTGGAGGGGTACTGATTATTTTACGGGCTCCCGCCTTGTGAAAAATAGCTCATGCTCAACGCGCATTTTGCATCGCACTGGGACTAAGGGCGCATTTATGCACCAACTCGCCTTTGCATTCTCGCTGCTAGAAATTAATCGCGGTGGCAAAGTTGTCGTTGCCGTGGTAACAACGCTACCTGCAATAGCTTAATCCAACGTCGTCTGGGTAAGTGCTTTAAGTCTTATAATTCCGTGACAATTTCCTCCTGGTGTAATTTTCCCAGTCGCTTCTCAACTCGCATTATGGACTCTTTTCGTTGCGAGTCGACAGAGCTAAAACCGCCCCCATGTTGGAATTTCAGATGATTTCTAGCTTCTAGCCGCGAGAATGCAAGGGCGAGTCGTTGCATAAACGCGCCCTAATAGCTATGTCCCAACGCGCACCGCGATCGTTGTGAGGGGTATCCGGGAACGAAAAAAAAAATCGAGCAAGCACAGTCTAGTGGTTAGACTGATCGCCAACCAGGCGAACTTCTTCGTCATAGGTCGCTTTTTTTTTCTGTTGTATTTGTTTGTCTTTTACTTTTATTTTCTAATTTGAAATTTGTAACACCACTTTTGAGACATTACTTTTTTTTACCACTTTTAGGACATTCTGCATTACTTGCGTGTGTTTATAATGAACAATGTTCATCGTAAGTGATGGAACAAGTAAGAGCCCCCAAGATCTCGCCTAACTAAAGTTAATTATCTACATTAATAAAAACGATGCAGAAAGCCAATTGGGCTCGATATGTGTTAAATAAATGCGGATGCAAACCTATTTACGTTCCCTTTTGGACTTAAATGTCAGACTGCCTGAGCGGGGAATCGATCCCACGATCTTCGAAACCAAAGGCTGGATTCCTACTGCTGAGCCATACTGACATGGCGTGAACGATAGGACTCCGACCTTTGGTTTCAAATGTCGTGGGTTCGATTCCCCGTCCAGGCCGCCCTGACATTTAACTCCGAAAGGCAGCGTAAATAGGTTTGCATCCGTATTTATTTAATATTTAATAAAAACGAGTTGTAGAACCAGTATTGTGTAATGGACACACCTACCACCCGAGACACCACCCTGCAAAAAAACAATGGGAAATGGACGGTGACTACTTACAACAATCTCTTCTAATTAAGAGGGTAGTCGATGACTGTAAACTGAATGACTGTTGGCAATAAATTGAAAACGTAACTTTTGATTGATAAAACAATGCTTCAGGCAAATGCAACTTAATATTAAACCGCTAACGATTAAAATGAAAGGATTAGTGAAAGTCGGTTTGGGCTTAGTTATATAAAGGCGTATTTCTTTATTTCCGGTGAAATATTCATATGTAAGTGCATGGAGTCCGGGTAAGGGAAGGCGCTGATTGAGTGAGCAAAGCGAACGAAAATTAACGTTTGTTAGAATGTGTGCGCAGAAACACATACACGGGATACGCACATTCCGTAACAAATACCTCAGAAAGCAAACCGTCCCAACATTGCAAACGATCCATCTAACACCCCCCCCCCCCCCCCGTGCCTCAGGTAGTGCGCTGATACGCGGAAATAAAGTCACAGAAGAAAAAGTCACAAATTTGCCAAGGAAAAAAAAGTCACAAAGTGATGATTGTAAAAATATTTACCTGAGGGCTCAGGGATTATCCTGGTCAATGTTGATGATTCAGTCGAATATTCCAGTTCTTGAAGTTTGGATATAGCAACATTTTCTACTTTTTTATTTGTCGGTCAACATCTTCTTGCATTTAATATCATTTAGCTCTCACCCACAAAGATCTCTAGACAGACTGTTTCGCCCTAGTTTGGGCTGGTCAGTAGAGAATACTTTGTGGATGAGAGCTAGGCTACGCTTGCTATAGAGGGCAAATGACAAGGGCGAAACGAATACGGTTTCAGCAAGCGAAAGAGCAAGCGAAAGAGCAAGCGAAAGAGCAAGCGAAAGACGTTTCTGCTCTTTCGCTTGCTGAAACCGTATTCGTTTCGCCCTTGTCATCTATACTTGCAAGATGATAGTGTGTATTTTGTCGCTGCTTCATGTTGAAGCCATTCAGTGAGGGGCCAGATTGACGTGAAGGTTGAAATGCCTAATGTTCCATGCTTCACAGATATTTTGAGTTACAGGATTGTTGATAGAGACGTGCACATTACACAGAACAGGGGGGAAAAAACAGGCGGAACAGGCGTATTCTTAAGGGCAGCGATGTGTCTCAGCGCCGAAACACATTATTTTAGAATAGTTCATTTGAATAACATCCCTCAATTCACAAGCGGGAATGCCAGTCCCAGCTCGTATTTCGAACAGGTCTATTATTTAACTTTTAAGGAGAATTAACGAACATTTAATGTAATCAATAAATAATAATATTTAAGATAAATTTAATATAACTGTAACTACACAGAATCAATAAATTACAGCTTGTGAATCCATAATGAGTGATGTTGTTCGAATAGACTGTCCTAAAATGGCGTGTCTCGGCACAAAACACATTAGTTTAAAACGGTGACGATTAATTTGTGACTTTTTTTCCTGCGACTTAATTTCTGTGACTTTTTTCCCCCCGTGACTTTTTTTCCTACAACCAGTGCACTAATTATGTTCTAGTTTTGGTGTAATAAATTTGACGTGTCCTTTTAGAGCCTCACCTTGCGCCTCCGACACGTTAAAATGCATGTAACGTGTAAGAAGTTTAAAATAGAAAAAAAATACGAGGTATCTAGTTGCGATAGCTCAGTCGGTATATGGGTTGGTGTATGAATAAAACTAGGCGCTGATGCAAGCATGAGACTAAGGGAGCAAATTTGTTTCAATATACTGGCTGAAAAAATTAATGGGACGAGAAAAGCTATCGATTTAGTCTAACGCTATAAAATCGATTAATTCTTTAACTCCTTGATTTTCACGTAGACTTCTGACGGAATGTACTTGCCGCCATTTTACGAGATGGTTTACAACTCTGTTATTTTCCAGGATGACATCAAAGGCAGCCTATTTATCCCATTAACTTAACACAGATGCAAACCTATTTACGTTGCCTTTTGGATTTATATGTCA
>JAHWFP010025102.1:0-45168 GCA_023313725.1 Lithobius niger
ATTTACATATGCCACCCTCCTAGCTTTTAGCGACATGTGATGGGAAACACAGCAAAGGAGCTGCACTGCCTCCAGCAAAAACGGAGCACGGTAAAGTAGGACTATGTGCCGGTACCCAAGATAACATGAACCTTACGAATCTTCAGGGGCTTTTTTGTTGTGTAACAAAGTCTTCCTCGATGTTGCCCGTTAACTTTAACCCCAGTGTACCAGCTGGCTTCTGAACAATTATGAGCTACGATTTTTTTAACCCTTATGTTTTAAGCTTTTGCCAGAAACTAATCCTTTTTTAGGTTTATGGTGTATACGATGACGCACCTAAAAATACAAACATATTCTGACGCATGATCTTACCGTCCCATCTGCTCTTTGAAATTTTCATAAATCTCTATAGAGAACAAGTGAAAACCGAAGGATTGTATTAAGTAAACATGTAAAGCTTACAATTTTCATGCTGTGCACAAAAGAATTAGTGAATAAATCAACTCTGATAATTTTGTTACTCTCTTCAATTTAAAAGTTATTAAGGTCATCACGTTTAAGACAATGAAGTAGCGGTCAAAAGAACTGACGGAGTTACATTTACAGCATTAAAATCGTACGATGTACGTGCGTGCATGTTTGTACCTTACTCCTCTTGAATCGAGGCACCTACAAAGATGGGAGTTGCATCAAATGAAAGATAATGAAATTGCGCTTCGATTAGGCCTATTTTCATCGCTGCAACTTAATACTATGACCCTCAAATAAGTAAAAAAAAAAAACCTGCAAATATAACGTCAAAAGTTTTTTTTTTACCCTCTTGATGTTTGTTGGTGACGTCATGGTTTCTTCATGCAAACCTTCTCGAGAAAAGCCAGATAATGCCAACGACACGAGCAAAGCGGCTAGTTGTCTATAGAGCAGTGACATTTGCCGTCATATTGGCACCAGTATGGGTTTTGGAGGGCATAACTACAAGGTGCACTACATAAAAATGGACGGAAAATCAACGGAAGAGCGAATTTCTTAGGCTTAAAATAACGTTGTTTTCTCCAACAACAAAAATCGCGCGTTTTAGGTCTAAGAAATCACTCTTCACAGCATCACGCCCCTTCTGTTTTCTCTGCAGTGCCCCTTGCAGCTAACCCATTAAGGCTCCAGCATAGGGCTATATACAATACTACGTCATGTCACTGCTCTATATGGGTGTGAGGATGCCATCATTTCACTCCCGCCCTACCCCTTTTCTTGCCCATCATTGGTCTTGCGCATGCACACACACCACCCTTGAGCCGTGCCAGTTGGCTCCAAGCTTGGCTTGAGCTTGGTCGCATCCCTTCAGTGCCAATAAAACTCGTGGATTAAATATCAAGTATGCCTTCTCCATTGGCTACCCGGGGCAGGAATGAGGGTCTTGAGATGCAACCCAACATAGACGTTAAATCCCCATCATTAGATATAAACAAAAATATTGTGGTAGCATTGAAGTGTCAATTCAGGTATCAAAACTGGGCGACAGATTAATCTTGAGCGACTCTGTCCTATTTGCCAAAATTGCAAATGTCAGTATTTTTGCATTACTTCACCTGAAAACTGCCGTACAGCCTATAGAGCAGTGACCCGACATAGTATTATTGTATATAACTCTATGCTGGAGCCTTAATGGGTTAGCTGCAAGGGGCACTGCAGAGAGAAACAGACGGGCGTCATACTGAAGCCGATGCTGTGAAGAGTGATTTCTTAGCCCTAAAACGCGCGATTTTTGTTGTTGGAGAAAACAACGTTATTTTAAGCCTACGAAATCCGCTCTTCCATTGTTTTTCTCTCCATTTTTATGTAGTGCACCTTGTAGTTATGCCCTCCAAAACCCATACTGGTGCCAATATGGCGGCAAATGTAACTGCTCTATAGCTGTAAATTACGGGGCTCTTCGAAAACAAGCATTTCTATAGTTCTGCTCTAATGTCAACCTTTCCTCTGCGACTCAACTCTGGCCCTTGGTGCCCATAAGAAAATAATTAGTGGGGCCCCGTTTTCTTCTGAATTTTATCAGGATCAAAACTAGCATGTTAAAATATGCTTATTATCCCAACTCTGTGATGCGTACTAACAAAAAGAGACTCAAAATCTTCTATTTGCTTCTATTTAGCTTGTTTGAATGTCAACTTTTCAACATTTGCATATTTGTTAATTTTTGCTTTTCGACAAAATTATGTAAATTCCAACTAAGAATATGTTGGACAGCATTTTAGTATTTTAAAAAATGAAGACAAAAATATTGTATTTTCTTGTATCTACAATGTGCTAAATATTTGTCTTATTTAGAGATTGTTTACTGATTCGAACAGGTAAACCACACAATCTGGAACTATAGGGAAAGTTACAGATTGTGGTTAAAGTGTTCAAATTGGTTGAGATGTATTATGTAAATCACAGTATACACCGTTTTGGGCAAGGTGGCCTGATGGTTAGCTTGACCGTCTCCAGCGCCAGAGGTCCCGGGTTCGAATTCGGCCTCAGCCACCCCTGGCATTTTCGGGCAGAGAAGGGCCCTGTGATGTCTCGTGCTCATGTCGATTGTGGCATGTAAAAGAACCTAGGATTTACCTAGCAAAATTGACCCTCTCTCCATCTGCTAAAGCTGGGTGCGCGTCAAAAAGCTACAGTATACACCGTTGCTGGTATTTTCAGATTTGTATTTCCTGAATCCAGTGTGTAATTTATGTGATAAGATATGCTTACTTCAGGAAAGGAAATGTGTTTATTTCAAGATGTAATTATGTTTTTGTCACGACGACTTCCAACGATTTTCACACTCGTCCCCGATGGCAGGCAGCTAGCCATCCTTCTGGTGCCACCATGGTGTATACCACAAGATCCAAACACAAAACCCTACAGATGTAGGTAAAAACGTCCTCGTAGATCAGATGACTTTAGCCTAAAAGTCATCTGATGTTGCAAAAAAGGTGTGTATCGCAGTACAGTGCGTGGCATGGCTACTATCTTCTGATTGGGTGTAACTTGTAACTGGCTGTTCACATGATAGCAAGATGCCACACTTCGTGGGGTGTGGATGTGGTGCGCCTTGCAGTTACGTATTCTGTCAGTGCACTTGCCCAATAGCTGCCTAAACCAACAAGAGTGCATGAGCGGCTTCCATTGGCCAAACCAAGGGAATACGGTTCGACGCAGTACTGCTGATCACGTGACGCAATGCCTAATGCTAGGTCTATTGTTCTCCCCAGAGTATAAATACGAGGGGCTGGACAGGAGCTAACCAGTTGTTGGAGGAGAGGCAACCGATAAGGTCGTCTCTCTTAATACTCTGCTAGGGCTGATCAGGCTTCTAAACCTGAATCGGTGCCTAATATGTGAACTCTGTACAGAATCCCTAGCTGTACAGTAAGGTGTGAATTGTGCTTGAGCCTTGCTTGAAAACAATTGTCCACTCCCCGAGTCGTCTCAAGCTGGTTTCACATCATCAGGCAATTTTTGTCAGCGAGAAGACCACCAAACAGATGGCAAAATATTTAAGTTGCAACACATGCAAAACAACAGAGCCAAGTGGTCGATTCATAAGGATACAGCGTGAACTCTATCTACATCATGGAACACCAACAAATGTAAACTGCTGTGCAATCAGTAGTTACCAGTTAAAACAACAATTTAGTACCAAATTTTCGGCTAGTAGTTTCAACGAACAGACAGTAAAATTTAAAAATGGTTAATGTGTACGCAGAGCAGTTTACTAGATGCTATGTAGTATTAATGTGCTATAGTTAGGCTAGTCAAAGGAAATTCACTAGCAACAATTGCTAAGCAAGCACAGTGATACAAAAGTGAAGCATTTAGGCCGTGAAAAAAAATTGTCAGTTCTCATGCCTGGTGACTTTTTTTGTGACTAAATAAAAAAAAAGTGACCCGCAAATGGTTACTTAAGAAAGTTTTTTTTTAGAGAAATGAGCTTTCTTGCACATACGTTATCCAGCAAGCAAAAACTATTTCAAACTATGTACAACTAGTTTATAAGTTTACTACCACAATATAAACAGAAAGAACCAATTTGAGGTGCTAGATTACTTAGTTTCAAACCAAAATAAAAAATAAAAATAAAAGCTGGTCACCGGGTGACGTTTTGGGCTTGTAAAAAAATGCCCGAGAACCAAAACATTTTCTTTCCATGGCCTTACGCTTTATAAACTACTGAACTATACAACTTTCACAATTCAACGATTGTGTATGGATATATTTATTTATAATTAATAGTATTATACAGAATCTGTAAACCAATAACGGTTTCATTAAATTTGTTAGAAGCAGGAATGATCTACACATCTGCGTATAAATAGGAATGGTTTAAGATTACATAATTATCTTCTGTACATGGCGTATAATTCAATGCAACCAACAGTAAATTTAATTAACTATTCAAGGTGTGAAGACAAGAAAGGATCTTCCACGCTTCGCTTAAGTACAAATGTAAATCGTGTCGTATATTGACAACCGGTATACCATACATCCAGAATGTAGTAGTTGCAACACTTCCAGCCAGAAAACACTACGGTGCACAAAAACTTACAATCAAGGAGGTTAATTCTGCTTTTATCCCAAACAAATAACTTCCCGTCTGAGATTCATTATTTCCAAATAAAGGGTACTCGGATAAACAGAGTTCAGGTAACGGAGGTTCTCCTACGCTGAACTGATTGAACTTGAAGTGGCCCAGTTTAGTTTCATGAATTATCTTCAGCATTTTTTTTTTTAACCCTCGGGCTCACCACAATCACAAAATTAAATAGAAGATGGTTCATTTACTGCCAAATGAAATCTGGCTGCGGCTAATTTGTGTGAAAGGGGATAATCAGTTTTACGAGCAAGCATAAATGTTGAAGGCCACACATTTTTAGGCCATGTAGAGTTGATTTGATGCTTTTCAGGCACCGCATCACCAGTCCAAAACCTCCGCTTAAAAATATTTGTTTCCTACATTTTTTGGGGATTTTTTTTTTCAGAAGTGAGGCCAACAACATTTCTTTCTCATGTTTCATAATCGTATTGAGAATTTTTTTTAAAAGGGCAGGGCAAAGGACAATGTGACAATTTGAAATGTTATATAAGCCCCGTAATGAAATACCATGATGAAAGTGCAGAGACAAAAAAGTGAGTAACGTAAAGATTCTCTGGAAACTCCAGTACAGCAATCAAGTGATCAAAGCAGTTAAATGACTTGTGTACACATTGTGAAAGGGGCTAAAACCATGCAACTGACTATCTTTACAGACATTTGGCAACCTGTTAACTACTGCTTGCAAAAAGCTTCTCTATTTACAGTACTTCAGTTAATAACACAAGCAGTCAATCGTTTTTAAAGGCTTACCCGGACACAATGATAAAACTACACGCGACTCGGTACATCAACACTACGTAATTCATATATAGAACAGCAGTGTCTGATACCTATCAACAAATTGCACACCTACATATTTCACTTCAACCCCTCGACTACCATCCACAGAATGGTGGAGATGAACAGAAGCAACTAAGTTCCAACTAGAAATGCCTAGCTTTGTGAGGCTTCCCTGCGAACCCGTGCAAAGCAACCAAAACACACAACAGTGATCAAGGTCTTGGAATGTGGGTGATCGAATCTTGCAATCTCATCTCAGAGTCGAGAGATTAAGGTAACATTACAGCTCATCAGGTTTTACTGTGAAACACTGATAGGTTAAAACTTGATGGGATGAAATTTTGAAACTGGGGTTAAGTTTCAACTTGCATTTCCTAGCTGTTCACAATGTACAGGGAAGCCTGTTACAAACAGGTTGCTACATTTACAATCCCTGAAATACGTTTTAAAGGACTAAATAGCTAAAAACTTGCGCCATTTTTTCCAAAACAGCTTGTCATTTCATTACGTTCTTCCACCTACCCAAACATTTCCCAGTAGTACACAACTCGGGCAGTAGTGTGCAACTAATGTAGCAACTTGGTGGCAGCCATTTTGGCTCTGATATCACTACTTTGATTGGCTGAAACTTGGTGGGTTCTTTCACCCTTATGGGTTTGGTTTTAGAATGGACTATCGCAAATTTGCCAAGATATTGAATACCTTTGTTTTTTGAAATTTCGCGTTAAGGATCCACAGAAGAAATAGATTCGGCCAACAAATTATTTCTATTCATTTATTTAATTGTATACCTAAACTAATATTACTGTTATAGCTTTAACCTAATTCCAAACAAAGCAGACTCACAAAATTTGAAAGCATTTCAAGACTACGACAACAAAAATTTATTTTTTAAAGATTTTTCGTGCGTTGAATTTTCGGTTTTCAGGTTAAGGTTTTTCACGGAATTCAATGCTGTGTACGAACCCTGTAAACACTTTAACTGCATAACACATTGCTAAATATTTTTTAACATTCATAATTAATAAAAATTCGAAACTACAGAAAACGTGCAATGTCATTTTCCATCCCCGCACAAAAAAAAAATTCCACCACAGTAAATCTTCACTCTGAAGAAAAAGAAACACGATTAATTTTTCATCTTTTCCTGTACCGTACTAGAGTAGTGATTACCCTGTAATACGTTTTACAGGAGCCGTGCTAGTGTCAACGTTGTTTTCACATATCATAATGCTTTAGAATTAGTTTCGAGACAGTAATACAAGCTTAGAGGTCTTCAAGATTATTTGTAGCATACTTTTACGAGGGTCTTGTTTCACTAACCAATTTTCAAGAGTATTAATTATATTTCTACTTTGTTGGCTATAAGCCTTATTTGGCAAGTCGGAGATTAGGCCAACTAATTTCTCCTTAAGCTACACTAAGATTTACGTGTCGTTCATTTTGCTTTAGTGATGAACAACAAACAATACTGCAGTTTGATTGGCACAACTTTGTTTTAACTGCCGCCTCCTTTCAAATTCTGCATGAGAAACTTTATTTTTTTTTAATTTTTCAAGTCTTTGGATTTCAAAACAGAGTTTATGTTGTCACTTTTCATGATACCATGAGTGGATAGATTATTTGGGTGAGTATTGTCTTTGGTAATTCGTGACTCTTCGTTTGGACAAGATCAATAGTGTACTTCATTTCTGCATGTAGCACTTCTATTTGTCCAGTCGGAGTGAATTCGCGTTTGGGTGGAAGTCTGCTGTACGTAAAACCTAATCAGCGACCAGCAAATTTCATACTTCAAGTTTTAAATTCACGTTTGTAACTGGTGGCTCCCTCCAGATGCAGTCTGAACTACAATTTCTGCTCCTAACGTATCAACACATAAGGGATCTCGGACCTAAACTCCGCCAAACAATACTTCCACTAGGATCAGATATAGAATCTTGGCAATAAGATGTTAATATCTCTGCAGTCCCCGCCATCACATGCTATTTAACACCAAAACAAATGTCAGCAAAGAAATCATGTGTCATGTTTAAATAAAAGAACACTGCAAGTTTTTAAGTTCTTACGCCAACAACCTGCATTTAACTACTTTACTAATACTGTTGATCACGAAAATCAAGACTTGGCACCACTAGGGCATTTCTGTTTAATGAATGTTTTTCTCTCTCATGATCATTTTCGGACATAACTACGATACAGAATAACCATTTCTCCCACTTTTTGACCACCGAGACAAAAAGTCTTATTTTTTTAACTGATAAACCCCCTCAATAATAAAGCCTTTTGAAGTTGTACAACTCATTGTGTGTCCCGAAAGATGGTTGCTTGTTCTGACATTTAGAGCCAGTAGCTAATACATTGATTGTTGCAACTATAGTTAAACCCCGTTATAACATTACCTTTTATAGCAATAACCCTGTTATAACAATACTGTTTTTGAGGCTTTTCAAGCAACAATGCATGCAAAACTGATTGTTTATAACGATAAACCTGATATAACATTCGGTTTCCAAACTCCCATGGACTATCGTTATAAAGAGGTGTTACTGTATTATAAATCCTACACACTCACCATTATAATAAATCATAATAATAATAATTAAATCAAAGTTTGTCGCAATTGCAACGAGTCTGGCAAGGACCTGGGGGTCGCTAACAGCCAGCCACAAATTAACGGCATTTACTGTAAAATTACTGTGTTCTACACATTATTAAATTTTTCTGTTATTTTACAATTCCTAGTCAAAATAAGAGTCCAATTTTATTTGGCAGGTACATCAATTATCAGTTTTTCCTCTTTTAAAACTCCTCAAAATGTACAAACTACCGCAAAATTACAATGTACAAACAAAAAACAAAATTAATCACACAAAAACACAAGAGCATTACAGCCGGGATGCCACTAGGTTTGGCAGTTACTCACACTTTCGTATCATGTATTACTATTTTTTTTCCATATTTTTGTCTACATTTTTTCCCAGAGCTCTACTAGTTTAAACCTTTGAAGCAGGAACATGCTTTTTCCGTGACCCTTTCTGAAGCAAAAAAAGCATTGGTTCTGCAGTAATTTTTGTCCATTCTGCGACACAAAATGGAGTATAAAGTAGATCAATTAAAGGTTTACATGTATCTTCCCGTCGTAGTTGATACGTATAGCTCGATTCATGTAATTTTACAATTCATTAGGATTGGTTCAATTCATTTATAGTACAAATTAATTTAAAATAGTCATTTTATGTAAATTTTTGAAGATCACTCTACACTCTACAACACGGAAAATTTTTCCTTACGTTACCTTTTCCATCACAATTTAAGTGAGAAGTACACCAATCGTACGTGTTTCTGTGAAAAATGTGGGAGAATGGGTACCCTAGTCCCTCCATTCTTACCACTTTTGCTCCCTCATCCACCTGTAGGTCTCTCTGGCGAGTTTTGGGCTCCTTACTATATGGTTTTGACTAGTGTGTTTCTAGACATGAATATAGTTTCTGATGTCTACTCGTGTGCTTTTGTGACAATGGTTTTAGACTTCCTTTATTGAAATGAGGTTATTGTAACAATCTGTGAGCCTTTGCCTTTATGCTGCTCTGTCTTTCCTCTTTCTTTACTTTGTTTGAGGATCAGCCTCTCTATTGCATCATGCTGAGTTATTCCCCTTTTATAAGTAATTGACGAGGGCGGACGTATTTTTGCGTTGAGTTTTTATGAAACAAAATGGTGACCAATGGCCATCTTTAGTAGGCCTAGAACCTCGTCTCTTCGTTAGTTAAGCGCTGTGATGGATCTCAATCATGATCAACGATGACGAGCGATTACGTGCGGCCGAGTGGAAAGAATTTTTCCGACAAGGAAGCCGTTTTTCACCGCAGCAGTTTTACTGTAAGTTTTTACTTGACTTTGCAACCGAACGTGAGTAGATGTTTACCCGAGTCTGAGAGTATAGTTTCACGAAAAGTAGCTGATGTCAATTGTCAACCAATCCCCGTAACAGCAGCATGACAAATGAAATTTTAACCTAACAACACAGCGTTACGCAATGGCAGATTACGGCAGTCACTTTATACAAAATTCCACCTCCTACAATGTCTGAACTAATAAAACTTTTATGGACCTGCACCAATGTCAACATATTCTGAGATTAACACCTGAGATTAATACGTGCACCGATCCACGTATAATTAGACCTCTGAAGTTTCAATTAAGTTGGGAAATAGTCGTCGAGTGTTTGCAGGCAGTAGGGCTCGTTTGATCGTAACCTTACACGCTCTGCTAGCCACAACTGTTAGAAAAGCGACCTTAGTAGAGCAACTTCCTATTACGGTGGCATTTCATTTCCCAGCTTCCAGACGGCAACTTATCACCTAACTTTTTGTTAGTAAGGCACGCCGTCTGACAAAAAAATCCATAATTTACATATTCCTCAATATGAAATGTGATTCTTATAACTTGTTGGCCAAGCGAGTGAAGCGAGCCAAGTCAAATACGTACTTTGACAAGGGAGCTTTAGTGCGCGACACAGTATTCACAAGTGTGAAGATGAAATTCCTAACTGAAGTATTTATAGAGATATTCTGATATTCCGTTAAATGGCTAAGCAGATGTTTAGTGGTAGTGGTAAGGGAACCCGACCAGTAATGCTAGTGGTCCCGAGCACTACATGAACAAAGCAAAGCCATTCACTATAATATAACATAGTAAAGCCCTTTAAGTCTGAAGAATGCAGAAAATAACTACCAAAAAAAAACATGATTGCTGCGCATTTCTCACGTTTTGCAACAACGACTGCTTTCATATTATCTTTTCTACAGCTAATCTCGCGGGTGGTGGCAGATAGATGTTGAATTTGTTCGCTCACTTCAGCGTCAAGTAGCTCGGCCCAAGTTGGCACCATGGCTACAGCTGGAAGCACATCAAACCTCCAATTATGAGTGTCTTAGGCATATCACCCCCTCAGAACCTGCATCCTCTACAGAGGACATCGACAAGATGAGATAAAAGCTCCCGGTTGACTACAAGCTTTGTGAGGGTCCCCAGGACCTCGAGTAAAGCCAGCAAGAACAGCCTAGTGGTCAATGTCATCTCCAAACCAAGTGAAATCCGGCTTAAATCCCAGAAGTGATCTATGGAATTCAAAAAAATTCCTATTGATCTGTGCAGGATATACAATTTATTTCTTGTACCACCACAACCTCCACATAGCCGGCATCCTCTACAGAAGAAATCTACAAGATGGGATAAAAGGTAAGTTACCAGACACACTGCAAGCAAACACCACGAAGTGGCGAACCACGTGAAAAGCAAAGTCTGGTGCAGATTCCCGAAATGAAGCGATTTAAAGATGGCCACCGTGGTTTTATTAAGGCCGTGACGCCAACATCCCTGGTGGCAGAATTGATAATCTCAATGCATTGCTGTTTTAAACGATTAAAGTCCGGTGCACACATCCGTTTTTTTTAAGGTGCCTGTGTTACTGCATTTGCGTCGTGGTTTACGAGACATCTGTTGGATATACCTCCGTCGACGTTAAGTTATCACACGTCCATCGGGCGTTCGTTTTCACAGCACCGCAACGCAAACGCATCTCCGGTTTCTGAGTACCTTGTGTGACTTGAGCTCTGCACGCATCCGTTATTTATCACAAAAACGTTACCAAAAATTATACCTAATCTCAAGGAAAATGACATGGAATTGTTCATCGAGGGAGTAAAGAACTATTCTGAAATATGGAATGTTGCAACAGAAATGATTGAAGACTCATTGGGAAGTAATTGAAGAACTTATCACAATTTTTTAAGTTATTCTGCAAAGGATGTATAATATCTTCCCCTGGTATGTTTTAAATCAGTATATAAATGTACCAAATATCGTCTCACTGGTTTCAAAATATATTTTTTGTACATGAGGTAGGCAAAAAAATCAATATCGTCTTATTGGTTTCAAAATATACTTTTTTGTACACAACGTTAGTAAAATGAGCTGCGGTCGAATAAGTACTGGCGTTTCACGGTCACGTGTGCATTGATACTACGTCAATGTAGCTCAACGCACCTTAAAAAAACGGGTGTGCATCGGGCCTAAGGGTTTTAAAATTTGGGCAAGAAAAGCATAATCAAGACGATTTAGCACTATAAGGTTAATATTTTGCAGGTAGTAAGAAAGTAAGTTCCCAGATGCACTGTGATCTTTGTGAGGGGTCCCGATACTCCGAGTAAAACGAGCAATAACAACCGACTGACCAGTCGTTATCTACAAATCGAATGAATACCGGGTCAAATCCCGCGATTAATCTGTGTTACATATATCGTGTGCAACCTCGTCTCCACTTTCAGGATAGTTTTATTTCAAATGGTAACTGTCGGTGTCCTCCGTGTACTTGCAAACCTCGTATCAGTCAAGCAATCGGAAGGTTCCTAAATGGTTACGTCACAAAACCTCACAAATAATTGCCCGAAGAATGGTTATTCACAAGGCTTTTGACTAGGGTTGGGACGGTTAAACGTTTAAACGGTTAACCGGAATTTGAACGTTTAAACGTTTAGCATTTTTCGTTTATTTATAACCGAAAAAATGGGAAGAGAGTCCTAAATTTGTAAACATTTGGTTGGAAGGTGTCAGTCTTATGTTTTGTCTCGCATCATACTTAGCTTTTTTTTTTATTAATTATTTTATTCTGATTGGATATCCATAAATTTTGTTTATATAATGTACAGTGAAAACAAGTTATCCGAACTGAGGTTTTACTGTATCCGATTATCTAAACTGCTCTTGACCAAAAATACCGAAAAACTTCGGCCAAAGAAATTGCTACACTTTCTGAACTGGGCGATCTTGGAATGCTGACAGCCACTGGTTATGCTTCTGCAGTATTTTTTACCCACTCTGCCATTTTTTAAAATGTTTTTATTACCTTAAAGTTGTTTAAAGTCCTCAAATATTAACGAGCGTCGACAGCGCTCACGCAATCCATTGCGGGCCGCCATCTTTGGCACCTAGCCGGCTGTACACAAAGGACGCGAGCACACTTGCTCCAATGGAAACGGCCGTTACTCGCTTTGCGTGACGTCATTTCATGACTGGCCCCGACGCGTTCAGCAGGCGCCTAGCATGAATCAACCAATCGGAGCTCGCGATACTAAAGGAGGCACCAGCGGCCATTGAAACGGAGCAGTTTATTCGTTGAAATTAATGTCAACATCGATAGCAGCCGGAAAGGGGATTTCCCCGGAATCCCCAGCGTTCAAAAGGGACAAGACGCCGGCTGCATGTTGTTCCGTGGTTAATGTGTCACGATCGCTTAAACCACGTGCTATTACATCACACTACTCCTACAACAAAAATAATAATCAAGGTAAATAAAAAATGTTATGATTAGGCCTATTGCAAGATTTACTTTCCGCATCGACCGATCAAATAGACAGAAAAAACTGGTACCCGGTGTTTACTACTAGTCTGTTACGATTCGATGAACTTAGAGGTGAAGTTTGAAAGGTGTTAGTATATTTTTTTTTCCCTGTTAATGATTTCGGACTTTACCGAATATCAACAACGATCGTTCATAATGCTTTAATTATTTTTTTTTTTAAATAATTTGTGGTACAATTTAAGTTTATCTTTGAAAATGTAAATGTTGGTTGTTTAGTTTTAATTTTAGTTAAACAACAATGCAGGTTCCAAAGCTTTTTTTTTTTTTTTTATTTTGGGGGGGGGGGGGGGGAGAGAACCGTTTAAACGGTAAACGGTGAATTAGGTACGTTTAGTAAACGTTTAGGCAAATAACCGGTTTTTCCCAACCCTACTTTTGACATCAACTCACACACAATTCACTGCACGAATATCTTCTGCAGCACGAACTTTCGCATAAAGATCAAATTTTGTTGGCACGTCATGTTCTTTCTTACTAAGAGAGCTTACTGTATTTGAGAGCAAGGATTTTTGTACCTTTTTTTCATTATTTATAAACAAATTTACAAATTGGCGAGATTAAACCCAAAAATACACCAAAACAAAACTATCAGATAACAATTGAAGGCACCTACCTTGGTGCCTTGCAAAAAATAGTGGAAATTATAACAACAAAAACTTGTTGCTAGGCCAACCACCCAAGTAAGGCATGTGAGAAAGGATAAGTAATTGTCCTTATACCTACAAAGTTTATACCATAAATCACCTGTGAACAGCACTGGCCAACCCCCCCCCCCCCCCAATGCTGTAAGATCATAAATCTTGAAATAACTTAGTTACAGGGCCCACAACCCCAGTCCCTAGATTATTTCATGATTTCTAACCTTACAGGATTTTAGATCATAATTTTTCTGCTGGAAATTGACTAAAAGTTTCACACATCCAAGGAATCAAAGTTTCATTCCCTTAAATTGTGGTTTTCTGCACCGAAGTTAACTAAAGGCTTAATACATATAGCAAATTAATTGAACTAATAAACTAATTCCCAAACAAATGAGATTAAAGGCACATTGAGTTAATGCTACACCGAACCCAGATCACATAGGTGAATAACAGCAAAAACACCCAAATTTTTGGCGACGGAGTTAAGCCTAACCACCCTCCCTGGACAAAAGTAACATTCGATTTATAACTTTGTTATGGCCCATCCCTTTTTCTTATTCAATTTATCTTAACAGCCCACGGGCATTTAACAGGCGATTTACAGTACAAGGAAGTATTTAATTATATTTATCCACTACTAAAAAAGTAAAAATATATAGCTCGGCTGATTCTGGCTCTTAAATAATCTATCTGTCAAGCAGTAGTACACAGCAATGTTTTGCTTGTTAAAGGATGCGTTTCGTGCACAAGGACCAGTATTAACAAGTCTCACTTTCTCTTTAAAGGGTCAGGCTTGAGTTAATGTACCAAATCATGAATTTTGCTTCACGGCACAAACGATAATTGAAATGAAATTTTCGGCTCAAAACAGGGCTACACCGTACCCTAACATGTCAAGTCAACAGCGATGCCAATACCCTGACAAATCAAGGATCAGTACTACGTTACTAGGCTGTTACCATATTTTTTTTTCAATACTAATACTGACACCCGAACAAGTGATTATTTCTAGGTTACGTTAGCGTGTATTGATAACGATAATACTGTTGCAATACAGAATAACTAATGTAAAAATATGCTTAAAATGTTGCATGCTTGTTAAATGTTGGACGTATTTGACTACAATAAACCACTCGTAGTTATCACCAAATTATTGCAAAATTAGTGTTAGTAATTAGCGGCTCGAAAATCCCAACTTGCATTTTATTTCACTGAAAAGCACTTGAAAAAGAACAGCCAAACAGCCAAACACTAAAATACAAATGTGTATTCCGTTGGTGTTTAAATGAGCTAATGTGTAAACAGTGCTCTATCCAAATGATGCAATAAAAAGCGTAACATAGAAACCCTCACTTGTGGTACATTAAATTCAAAATTATTTCCATAGCCTCGTCTATATACCTTTTATTGCATCTATCGACCTAGCTTTGACCTTCAAGTGATACCATCGTACTGGTGCAGCTCTCTTTATGGTTCTAAAACACCACGACGAAGCGTTTGGCAACTGAACACTTAGCAGAAACACAAATTCTTTATCGTATCTGATTTCCAAATCAAAACGCAACATGTCTACGTATTAAAAACCAATGTAACATGCTGCAATCGGCAGCAAGTCTATCTAGGATATGTACAATTTTACAGCATGGTGGGTCATGCGCAACACTTAAAACATCATTCAATGTCCCTCTGAGAGCGAGATAATAAATACCTATGCAAGGTACAACCAAATTTGCACACATGATTCAGCATATCAAGATACCCACGTAATACCAACTTCTATAGGCACTTCACTCGTGGCTTTAATCGAGCAATACTTTGATGCTAATGGTTTAAGAGGTACTTATAAAGTTATTCTGACACAAAGGTACTTTTAATCTCTTTTTCGCCGGGATTCCGTCAGACGAGGAGTGTCCACAAACTCGGGGCCGTACAGGAAGATGAAGGAGACACTGGCCAAAAACATACCAAGCCAGAAGAGAAAATACAGAAGAGTTTCCACGGTGTATTCTGAAACAAAAATATTCAATACAGTAAAATTATATTTTCTTGAAAAGCTTTAAGGTTACAAAACATTTCTTTTATAGGAAGAACATTATAATTTTTATGTAAATTTCTTGGGAGTTTTGTATCAACTGAACAGGGTTTGTACGTTCTCGCCTAACCCAAATCAAGGCCTTTTCCACGTCTACGCTTGGTAGTTCCATTTTCCATGCCACTATTCAGGCTCAATTAATTTCAATTTTGCATGCGATGCAGTATGGTTAACACTAACTTGAATGCAATTTTTTTTTTTTTTTTTTACGAATTGCAGACCAGTGCATTTTATGTTAACAAGAACGAAGCCTTCCCAAGTCAATTTATGGCAACAAATACTTTGACAATAAAATATCCACAGTTGATTTCTTTTAGGATGTGAGAAAATTCCGAGAAAATTGACGATCTGTAAGAAATTCCAAACTTTTCAAGACATGAAAAAAGGTAGTTTTAGAACCTAAAAAAGGAAATCTTCACCAATATCTTCTGCAATATCTATGTCATTATGTCATGTTAGATCGTCAGCTTTTTGAATCGGCGGCTGAGTGTCTGTCGTGGTCAGCACAGAGCGAGCTGCCGTGGTCATCGCTAACCAAACACAGACGTCGGTCTAAGGTACAGGAGTGACGGTTTCCATATAGGTTCGTGCGGTCCTGGGAGAGGCTTGACTCCAATCTAGAAATGATGTATGACCCTGGCCTGCGATTATCAAAGGATAGCATAAGCCTCATCTTCAGAAAAAATACTAAAACCACCAGCGAAGAACATACACTAATGTTCAACTTGAATTTTCGGTGAAGATTATCTCAATTCTGTTCGTCGTCTTCAGAAATTCGCAGTTGCCAAAAATAAAAACACACATTTCAGGAGACTTCCGAATTTAAATTTTCACGCTGTGCTCCATCGGGCTTTATATCACTCTGCTTCTGGAGATGACATTGCTTGTCAAGAATGACAGCCATCTTGAGGCGCACAATATGATCGATCCCTTCGTACTTTGGTCCAGCTAGGTTTGTAATAAGGATGCACGGATGTGCTAAAATGACGATTCCGATGTCCGATTTCGATGTTGGAAAAAATCGGCCGATATCCGATTCCGATATCTCATGGGCCGATGTTTAAGAAAGTAAAGAGAAACCAAGTTACATTTTTCATATTATCAAAAATAATTAAGAGAATTTGGCAAATAAAATTTAAAATTTCTGTAGGCCTCATATTTAGCACCCAGAAGTTAATTATAGGCGCATCTGTCACAAAATGGTTTAATACAATTTTGGATATCCGATGTTTTAACATCTGCTTCCTAAAACTGATTCGATGTTCCGATGACCAATGTAGCCAAAAAAGGCAGATTTCCGATGTCCGATGCTAACATCGGTGCACCTCTAGTTTGTACGAGGAACTTTCTGGGTATTAAAACGTCTGATTGCCAAAGACTCGAGTGCCCGAATTAGAATTGAGCAAGACGAAGTACTCTCTGCCAAGAGATCGGGTGTTTGGTCGCTTTGTAGTGTTGAGCAATACCGTTCAGTTTATCACCTTTGATGGTAGCTCTCACTTGCTTACGGGATCGATCATATTGTGCACCCCAAGATGGCCGCCATGCCTGACAAGGAATGGCATCTCCAGAAGGAGAGTAAGATAAAAGTCCGATGATGCACAGCGCAAAAATTTGAATTCAGAAGGTTCCTGAAATGTAATGTGGTTTTATTTTTGGTGTTTGCGAACTTCTTTAGAAGGTCAACCAAACTGAGATAATCTTCACTGAAAATTCAAGTGAACATTTGTTATGTTCTTCGCTGGTGGTTTTAGCGTATTGTTTTTCGGAGAACGTTAAATCATAACCACTGTCATCGCCAGTCGCCGGTTTTTGGAGATGCATAAGCTTTCAGTTGGGCTGGACACTTCATCTCTCTTGTAAAGGTGATGACCGAACTGACAGCATACCGGTACCGCGTGATCGCTGCCAACGGAGAGTCATTTCAGGAACTGGAAAGGTACAGCAATCAGAGTCAGACAGAGCCACCGTCTCCCCGACGTACTATTGGAACCACTTGATCCATTGGCCACACACATGACCATAATCGTCCATGACCGATGACACTGAATAAGGCTGCGAGTCACCCTTAGGGAGTTTTTACCAGTCTTGTCTAATGACCTCATCCTCATCAGTGGCGGATTTAAGGAAACAGCCTTGGGGGGCAAAGCCCTATAAAACCCCCTGCCTTCCCAAGATTCTGATGACTTTTTTTTTTTTTGCTACCTGAAACTACTATTAGTAAACGTCCTCCTTTGTTAGTTCTATTTTAAACTTTTGCACTACTAATGCCTGGGAAATGAAGGCCCCTTTTACCATGAAGGCCCATAAAGGCCCATTCATGACGAAGGCCCGGGGGGGGGGGGGGTCCAATGTATATGCTGTCACTACTTTGCTTTAATATTTAATCGTTTACTTTTTAACTACTTACCAGGAGGAAGAAGAAGATGTATGAAACACAGTGACAAAGCAATCAACGAAATAATTGGAAGCTGAAAAATAAAATCACAAAAGCGTAAATAAAATTGTGTGACAGTGACACATAATACGTATAAGCATGCCATGATAATTACGGCGAAAGAATTAAAAAAAAATTGGATTCCCCTTCATGGTTCACTCCGTGTTACAAAAATGGGATCTCTTAATAACCTATGGCACTTTGCAACTACGTCGTATTGCCATTAAAAATGGTAATATATGCAAAATTGTGTCACTTCTGCTATCTCCAGGCCATTTACTCTCAGTCTTACCTAACTACTCTTTTTCTTGCCACTGGCGCAATTGGACATACGGTTTGTTGGCCCCGCCCCCCCCCCCACCCCCTCCCCCGGGGGGGGGGGGTGTGCACATATTCTTCATGATACTAGTCGAAGGCTGTCCCGATTCTTAAAAAGGAAACTTAATACACTGCAGGCAAATGAGAGAATGCCGTTATCTGTTGGAATGTGGGCAATTAGAGAATGCCAAGGCCAACATTGAATATCGCAAGCAAGTAAGTGAATGCCGGAGTCGGTAATGATACTAGCAACTGAAAACGGTGTAGATCCTAATTATGGAGACCTTGAGAACGAATTTGTTGCGTGCGTTTTATGAAAGTGCGGTTGGCGTGACTCCGCCCGTGTTTCAGTAATTAAGAAAAACCTACATGGTGTGGAGAATTGTCAAAAGATTTGCATGGTCGCCACGAGACAAAACAAGATGGCGATGGGGCAGTGTTGTTTGGCATGGCCGCATTGTGTTGTTGTTGCGGGTTATGCATGCTTAGGAGGATTCTAGGAGTGGAGATTGGATTTTCTGCCTTGATGATGCGAATTTTTTGCAGTCGACTGCCTTGCAAGCACTTTCGGACAGTTTGGTGTCATCTTGGGGAAAAATAAATGGCCCGGAACCATTATGACTGGCCGGTGGATTGGCGGGCCGTGATACGATTTGATTGGCTATCGGGGCGTCCGATTGGACTTTGCAAACTATTAATGGTGCAGGATTGGACCAGGTGACATTGCCCCAAATCGGGCAATTTGGAAGAAGCTACGATTGGGTACAGATGACAGCCGCATTGCCCGGAAATTATGTGAACTTCTATCGCAAGGTGTGGAAGAACGCATACCCAATGGTGCTGACGGGTTCGTAGCCCCGATATTTGCTGTGCCAAAGCCTGATGGATCTATTAGAGCAATTCGTAATTTAAAATGGTTGAATTTTTTTGTGTCGTGCGACCGTGTCGTCTGGATATCTTGCCAGTTGTTATAAATAATTTGACAAAGGATTGGCTAAGATCGACTTATCCCAGGCGTATTACCCGGTGTTGATAAAG
This sequence comes from Lithobius niger, assembly GCA_023313725.1. Lineage (NCBI taxonomy): Eukaryota > Metazoa > Arthropoda > Chilopoda > Lithobiomorpha > Lithobiidae > Lithobius > Lithobius niger. The sequence goes on from JAHWFP010025102.1 coordinate 19,339, forward strand.
TTGGCGGCCGCAAGTTTTTTTCATTTTTTCTTGGCAAGTTTGATTTTATTGATTTCGGGTCCACCGCTTTCATATTCAAGGAACTACTAGAAGATGTGCGGCGATACCTTGCCGAAGGGTATTCTGTTTGTGTATTTGGATGACTTGGGCATTTTTGGGTGTTCTGAAGAAAAGGTCCAGTCAGATGGTGACAGGATGCTTAGTACGTTTGTAGTTTACAACTTGTGTAAGAGTGTTTTAGAACTCGCACAACATTTACTGCATCTACGAATTGAGGTGGATTTTCAGTCGGCTTGCTTGATATTGCTCTGGGGAAGCAAAGGGTTCGCTGCGTGAGGTTTGCAGACTGCTGGCTGGGCAACATGCAATAATTAGTGAAATAACACCTATTAAGGCTAGTAGAGGGTGTGCTTTGTACGGTGGCAGATGCATGATAGCATGTCAGATTTCTACAGAACAAATTGTGCGATTGTACGGGTCGGGGAGGCAGGAGGTGCTGTTTTCAGCGGGTCCCAGGTGGATTTGGAGTAGTGGAGACGTTCGGTGAATAGTTTCCCAACGTGTCGTGGGTGCTCCCCACAGATGCGTCAGACGTCGGGTTGGGTGAGACACTACAAGGAGTTGGGGAGTAGGGTCATTGGCTCCCACACGACGCATCCCTACACAAAAATGCCAGAGAGCTCGCGGCAGAGAGACCTGTCAGGATGAACTGTGCGGATTTTGTCAGATTGTATGATGGCAGTGGCATATATGAACCATCAAAATGGTACTCAGTCCAGAGAACTAGCTAGGCCACTACTGGCTTGGTGCCCCCGCCTGCAATGTGACATTAGTGGTCGTTTTACGCCCAAAAAGTTGGACTAGGAGGCGGATGGATGGTCCCGGGGGTTCCAGGACAGGATATATTTTGCGTTACCGTATATTTCCGAATATAAGACGGTACTTTTTTTCAAATTTACACCATTAAAATAGCAGCATCGTCTTATACTCGCGTTCAAATCCATAACTCGGTCAAATTTTGGCCGATTTTGACGTATGAATACACCATTTCGATCATTTTTCCTAGAGCTATCCAGTGGTGCTAATCTCATGCCAGTTGCTCAACTATTTTTTGGATTATTTAGCAAAAACTAAATAAGTATTGAAAAAGGCTTCAGGAAGCAGTCTAAAGGCGAAGCTATTATTAAAATGTTGGGTTTTGAATCCAGGACCAGGGGAATTTACTAGTATACAAACTAATAACTATTATACCAAACCTTATGAAAGCCTTGCTAAAGTCATCCGTCTTATAATCGCAGCCATTTATTTCTTTGGAACATGCGAGCCCAAAAATGCAACTCGTCTTATATTCGAGGCGTCTTATATTCGGACGTATACGGTATATCCCAGCGTTTTTCGGGACCTTTGCAAGTTAGATGTAATGCGCGCTGACATTTCTGCCAGCATTAATCCTCAACTGGACTCCAACTTGATGCTTGGTGCATCCAACTTGGTAGGAAAACCGCTCGTCGCAACCGCCGTCAATGCCATCCAGCGACGCTTTGTGAAAGCAAATGGACAAAGAAACAAGATGCGATGACATAACTGAAAAGACGAGCCACAACAATGTCTCCAATGAAACATGGGTTGTTTGCACTTACAAACACTGCCTGTTCTCGATGTAATTGTTCAACATTAATTTTTTTTTAATATGCCGTACGACGCCTCAAATATAAGACGAGTAGCATTTTTGGGCTTGCATGTTCCAAAGAAATAAATAAGACAGGTGACTTTAGCAAGGCTTTCATAAGGTTTGGTATAATATTTATTAGTTTGTATACTAGTCAATTCCCCTGGTCCTGGATTCAAAACCCAAAATTTAAATAATAGCTTCGCCTTTGGCCTGGCGCCTTTTTCAATACATATTTAGTTTTTGCTAAATAATCCAAAACCTATTTGAGCAACTGGCATGAGATTAGCACCATTGGATAGCTCTTGGAAAAACGATCGAAATGGTGTATTCAAACGTCAAAATCTGAAAAAATTTACCCGAGTTATGGATTTGAACGCGAGTATAAGACGATACTGCTATTTTAATGATGTAAATTTGAAAAAAAGTACCGCCTTATATTCGGAAACATACGATGTGTTTACGCAAGTTTTATTTATTGTGTGATTAATAATCGCTTCGCTTCTTTTGTCGACGGTGTAATTGATGATGCCGTACTGTAACACAGAGAGGAGTGAACCACAAAAGTGAAATGGTAATTCTACCCACAAGAGAACTGAAGTTCTCAGAGTGGCGAATGACGAATTTGTGTTACTATTATTCCTTCCCGCCTCCATGCTGAAATTCCACTGCAGAGGCTCCTCAAGAGAGTGGTTAAACAAGACGTAAGGGAAATGGTCGGGAGATAGTGGACGTCACGCAAGTTTGCATTTATTACCATTTTTAATAGGTAATATGACGTAGTTCCATTGTAACATAGATTCATCGTTCTTCACTTTGAAGCTCTCCAAGTGAAGTACCTTACCCTGGTGGAATTACCATTTTTTTTTTAATAGTGACAAGGCATAAAGGAAGTATCTCAAAATATGTCCATCAGATAGCCTGATACTGCATTATAACACCAGCCACTAAAAGTTCACTCAAGTTCTGATGAAATGTTTATAGCACTGTACTTAAGACATAAACGTAAAAAGTATTAAAAGCAGAAAAGTATTTAAAGGCCGATAATCAATCAGGAATCCTTACGAATTTTGTGCTTTGATAAAGACATGGATCACTAAAAGCTAAGAAGTAAATGCAGAAAGTTTGGTAAACTGGTACTGTCGTTACCGAAATAGCACGGGCGGAAACGTTTCCCTAATGGATACCTGTTCCCTTGAATTCCACTCCCCGCAGGATGCGTTGCTCTTAGTTGCCTAAGGTGAGGGCAGGAAGACAAAAACATTCTGCGTACAATCGATGCATGCATACGACTGGCCTTGTGGCGAGAACATGACAGATCTCACAAGACCCACTTCTGCCACCTAAAAAGTTAAACTGCACGTTTCATTTCTGTTTGTGTCCTCGAACAACTATAATTACCCCAAAAATCGAAAACTACACAAAAAATTAAAATGAAATTATTTTTTTTCTAAACAAAAGTTATCTTTTGAGTCAAACTTGACCAATAAATATACAATAGGCGGCGTCATGTTGGATTACGGTATTCAAAAATAGGTTATAAATACGGCTCGGTAAACATCTAGTCAATTAAAAGGCAAATGACGGGATTTAAACATGTTTATTACTATAGGCCTTTTTAACTCTCAAATACAAAAAAAGAACAATTAAAATTAGTTCCGATTTACCAATTTTAGCACCGTTTTGCCACTAGATGACATTGTTAGCTAAGTGTGTTTGCCTAAACGTAGTTCACATAAATTGTGAAATTTTGAGATGTGGTATTTTTGCCTTTCTTGGCCAAGTATTTATTCTCGTTAGGAAAAAAATCCAAACGCCCTCCTAGGCAAACATACTCAAATAGGCATGAAGATGGAAGATTCCACATGTAAAAGACCGAAAATCGCTACTAGACCTAAATAGGTCTAAGAACTTTTTGTTAAAAGTCTTGACTTTTATGTGTTTGTGATTAGTTATAAAAATAACACAACAAAGTTTGCTTAACTTCGTGGAGGCTGCGACGAACACTGTTGTGTTATTTGTATAATGGATCGAAATTTCACAGTGTGAACTGCAGCGATCTTTTTCGAAAGGTTGGGACTTTATGTGCCAAAGAAAAAATTAACCTGCTGGCTTTCCGAAGGTATATAGTAGACCTGTTTTTAAATTGTGAGCATCGAAATATACAAATTGTTAAATTATAAATTTTAAAAGCTAGTAGTATTTGGAACTGAGGACAATACGATACTGTTACAGCTGCAATGTTTTAGGACAGTGTATAGTGGACCGTCACCTGAGGAAGAAGCTGCCTTTGTAAATTGTGACTTGTGAGCATCGAAAAACACCAGTTTCCAAAACCTGTGCAGCTTTGGCAGTTTTATGCTGAAAATTGTTTCATTTGGCAAAAAAGCAATTGGTCTGTAACAGGCATTATAGCACACCTTCGTTATCGAATTTAGATGGACATTGCACCGTGGAACATATCTATTCTCGTACCAACAAAAAAAAACATTAAAATTTATTTGGCGAAGTTTGAATCCAATCCGCACTTGCCCTTTACACTTACCACTATGTATTTCCAATCTTTTTGTTCGTAGAGTGGGCATGAAGTTGCCACGCCTTCTGCTTCTTCAACGACGTAGTTGCCCAACACAAGATCAATAGCATCCTAAAATAAAGATAAAGAGTAATGGTAAACATAAATTTACAAACACTTAAGGCTTAGCCAATACCACCTTTTACCTATCAGATACTGATCTAGGCAAGAAAGATCGGCCTATACAGAGTCTTGATACTATCATTACTTTTCAGTGGAAAAAAAATTAATACCGTAATTAACTTTATTTGCTTTCAGTTACTGAATTTTTGCATGAAGTTAACAAATGAACTTTATTTGGCCACTGGTTTTAACCTGAAACATCATGTTTGTTTCTACACCCACAAAAAAAAGTAAATTCAGTTAGGCTCTCACGACCACTGGTGAGAGCTGACAATATTATCGCCTTCCAGAAAGAAGAGAGTATGCAATGATATGCTTCGTGTACCAAAACCGTAATTAATCTTAACCCTTTCGAGTCTGCACACATTTGAGAATTCTCCCTCTGAAAGACCAAGGCCAAAAAATGGCAGCCATTAACAAATTGCACGACTCAGTGAAATAACTTGTAGTACTAAAATATCTAAGGGGCATAAACAATAATAAAATTGCAGATGTAATAATTGTATTGTAAATTATTGTACAAAAATATACTTAGGATCATTGTATTACATTATCATAACTACATTATCATAACTAAAAAAAAATTGTGAAGTTCAACTACGTAAATGCGTTAATGAAAATATTCAACTTGAGTACCCGGGAGGCCACGTAAACTTAAACCTTTGGTTTACAGGCGCAAGCGGGTGTCTTAAACGATCGTGGCTCAAAAATCTTGGTCCGCCCACAGAAAATCATATTTTTACACCAAATTTGGACAGATTTTGACACTCCAAAACACCATTTTAACCGGCTCGAAACAAGCTTTTCAATGGTGTATATTTCAAACATCTAGTACAAAACACCAAGAAGTTATTTGGCACAAACTAAATAAACATTGAATACTAAATGACATAAATAACATATTTGCAAAATAGAATATTTTTTTTTAGCCTGACAACATTTTCTTGAAGGTTTTGAGTTTTACATGTCCAAGAAATATGTATAATTTTTTATTATGTATAATGTATAATTTTTTAGGTTATTTAACCAACCTAAAAAATTATACATTAAATGCCTGATTGCCTGGTGCTTCAAATTTGGTAACTCGCCCGTAAATCAAACAATTTGTTTTGCATGGCCTTACAGCATCTTTTACTGCTCCCGAATACGGTTTTTGAGGTTTTTAATACCGTACAAGTAGTTTAAAGTCTTTCTATTTCCTTAATATTCACGACCATTGAAAGCTATCCATCTTCGGCCGAAACCGTGTCTCTTAGCTGGCTGACCACAAGAGGCACGCGTTGGCTAGTGCCAGTGGCTGTGACCTTGGCTCGCTCTGCGTGACAATACTCGAGACTGGGCCCCAACGCATTCAGGTCACGTGCCAGCCGATCATAGTTCACAATGCTGAAGGAATTTCAAAATGGCCGTTGAGACGGAGCAGTTTATTTGAGGAATAAAGGCAGTGCTGTCAAAGTTGATGCTGTCATTAAATGCAGATAACGAAACGAGGTTTCCCAGCTTTCGGATACGATCAAGATGGCAGCCGTATGCGGCTTTGTTTGTTGAGGAGTTATGTTCGTGAACCAAGGGCTACTTTTGGCAAACAAAAGTAAAGTTGAGTCAATTTTGAAGACACTCCAACATCAATTAAAGTAATTCACTAATTAAGAGATTATATTGAATTCAATAAACTGAATACACGTTACAAAATAAGACTCGAAATTACACCTGTTATACACAACTGGAAGTGTTTCTTTGCAATGGGGCCTTCAACTGAGTGGACGATATATATCGTGCGTCGGATGTTTGGACACGGTTTTAAAGCGACAATGTATCGTCATTTGGATAAGAAAGGGTTAAGTGATTATTATCTGAATTTCAAGGCATTGTTACCAAACGTTTTTGCACTTCAGGCTGGCCAAATCTTGCTATTATATTAGTAAGTAAACAGTGAACAACACGATGTGAAATCAGGGATTAAAATAATGCCTGACGTTGCATACGTTTGATTGTTATTCATGCTGTCAAACCCATGCAGGGCATTCCACAGTATAAGTATTAATTATTCTAAACATTCAATGATATAACACAAAAAATCCTTAACGACGACGCTCTTTATTGTGGAACACTATCATTATTACCTTCAAGAGAGTGAACATTTTCCATAGTTCACTGATTTCCATAATAAAGAAGCCGAGGGGCTTGAAAAGTATGCTGGTGGCAACAGCCGATAGAAGAATAACAGCAATTTTTTGGAGGATTTGAAGAGACGACGACTTAGCGAAGGGGAAATGATGGTCTCCTTTGATGTGGTTAAGATGTTTTCCACCTTGGGTCACAGAATGATCTTGGATATGTTGGCCCTGTCAAGAAAAAGGTGCAAAGTGCCCAAGGAAGAGTTTGAGGAGACCGAGCACTCATAAAAGTCCTGTTGGCATCTGTAAATGTTGGGTTCGGAACTTCGGATAGAGGATATAGTTTAGTTGGAGAATGGGCTATTCTAGCTCGCCAATAAATGCAGAGGTGATGCGGCAACATTTGAACGAAATGGTGGTAAAATCGGGGCTGGAAGTGAGAGTGTGGAGGAGGTTTGTAGGTGATGCCTAAGCAGTGCTTAAGGAGAGGAGCTCGAAGAAGTGTGGAGACAAGGAATTGGGTTTACGGTGGAGAAAGAGGAAGATGGAAGGTCGTCATTCCTGGATTTGATGTTTGCAGAGAAAAGGGAGCCACGTTGTTTACGAGCAGTATAGGAAGCCCCTGTGGCAACAAGAAGGGGCATCCCTTACCAATCGTGTCACTCGAAAGAACAACTAAAAGCCATAGCACGGACTGAGTTTGTCAGGCTGGTAACCAATTCTAGCACAATAGAGAGAGCGAGGCCACACCTCCAAGATGCTAAAGAGAGATTCCTGGAATTGGGATATCCTGAGGATATGTTAAATGGAGTTTAAAAAGTCTGTAGGAAGTTTTATCTTGAATGGAGTTACACATTTGAGTAAAACATGGAGATCGTGCTCAAAATGTTGATTTGAATAGCCTAAGAAGTCAGTAGCCAGAGTGGGGGGTTAAAATGGACTCTGTACCGAAAAGCCACAGAAGGAAGAAAAGCAGATATTGTCATAAACCTTCATAGAATATGTAAGTTACTCTAAACAGAATATTTTGAAAGATAATGGCTTTTACCTCGTTTCTCAAGAATGAAGAGGGACTGGGAAAGAAGATTTGAAAAATAAAATAAAATGAAGAATGCCAAACAAATGAACAGACTAGGAAAAGTAGCAAACACCAGGGAAGGGGTTTATAGAGTGCCATGCAAGGACTGCGATGCCATATACATAGGTGAGAGGAGAAAAGGAAGCGGCTTGACCAACATACACGGAAAGTGAGGAACGAGGTGGCGGATAACGGCATAGCAGTCCATTGCATGGTAAACCAGCACGAAATGATGTTGAACAAAACAGAGGTGCTGATTCGTTCGAATTCTAGGTGGACAGACATCTCAGGAGCTTATAATCCATTGCCATTGCATGAAGCTCCATGAAATAAGAAACATTCCACTGATGAATATACAAGGCCCTTCCTCCCTTCAAGTAATTACTAATTAACTTAATTGGAGTCGATCTGCGAAAACAACTGGATGCAAAATGGAAGCTGCGAGAAGGGAAATGAGGCTAGGCAGTGTCGAAGGACAGTCTAAATTGGGAGGCTACATGAAGAGGCGATTTTAAACTTGGATGGTGATCGTGTTGATAACGAAGCATGTAATCAGAAGAAAGACTTACCTTTGAAGAACCTGAAGAAGCCTGCAGGCTGCAGTCGAAAATTTGCAAGAGATACAAAACTATCATTAGTGTGGAAGTCAGCAAACTATGGAGAATTTTCACTCTGTTGAAGTTAATGGAGATAACAAGTACTGACACCCGATTTGTCATATTCTTTACAAGTGGCTTTAGTGCTATCAGCTACATTGCTGCTAATTACCTGACGGTATCCGTCTGAAAAATTATTCTTGAAGTATCTCTGCAGTGCATTAATTCCATCCTTCAAGGCACCCATTTGTGTCCGCTTACCAGTTCTGCAAATGAAAATCGCACATTAATTAGCACACAAGCACACAAAAAGTAGTAGTAAATAATAGGGTTGCATCGATATCATCTTTTGCCCATGCGATCCTATTCTAAAATTGGTCGAGTACTGGGAGTCTGATATCAATAACAGATTTTTTGTTAAATAAGTGCTATGAAAACTTTAATTTTACCAACTTGATTTCAGACTGAAAAGAAATGCTGAAAATGTTCAGTTTTTGAGACTTCGTTAGCAAATTTCTTGTTCTTAAAAAGAGTCTTTAATGAAACTTATTTTTGGTTTTTGAAAATAACTTCAGAACGACTCAAGCTACGGAAATTAGAGCCACTAGAAAGCTCTCAAAATGGTAAAAATTGTGTATTTGAACATCAAAATCGGTCAATTTTAACAAAAGTATCAAATGAATGAGGTTAAATTAACGATACCAATCCTTTCCAGTAAACGTAGTGTCAAATACTCTTTATCAGTATCGGTGCAGCTCTGATAAATAAAACGCTGTTAAACATGGCTATACAAATAAACCACCAATGGAGCAGCCATACGCAGTTCAAATAACATGTTTTTTGTTTGACAGTTCTAAAGTCAACCCATTGATGATACAGTAAGCTCTCTTAGAATAAATATTACGGCTGTACCGAACAGATTTTGGCAGATTTTGTGCTGACCGGCAAAAAACGGTTCGGCGAATAAAAACCTACAGATTATCGATTTTTTTCAGGCCCTTGACAATAACTAAATTCTGTTTCACCACATGTTTTGTTACCTTTTGTTTTAATTTAGGCTAGGCCTACATGTTTTACGTTCTGTAGGCTAAGGTTAATAACTGAAAAATATTTACTTTTATTTGGTTAAAAAAAATGTATTCCAATGTTTGCATTAGCCTACAAATTTGTTAGCCTACAAGTTTGTGTAAGCCAGAAAAAAAACTTGTTAAAATCGGTAGCGATCGGTTCGGTTAAATTGGATCGGTACACCAATCAATTTGTGGCTCATCGGATCGGAATCTGTTCGGCAGAAAAATGCTGATCGATACAGCCTTAATAGATATCTTAAAAGCATGCAAACAAAACTGGCTCTTTGCACAGAAGGGCTATTCATAGAGAACTGTGAAGTACGTAATACCAAGATTCCTTGTACAGTGTAAAAATACCGCATATCTTTTTTAACATTCTGTTGAATTCAGGAGTTCTTCATAGAGATAGTGCTTCGTTAATTGGTTCCTCCTTATGACATTTTTTAGCATGGGAATAACCCTTTAGAATAGTGAAAAAGTGGAGCTGTTCCTCACGTAGCCAGTTCCTTGTATAGAGGTATTGCGTACAAATGAACAGAATGTAGCTAACAAAATAGTAAGAACGTCTTATTACTGGAAAGATCGTGACATTGAGAGTCTACTGTCCATATTTTTTGCTAATTAAATTTTTTATTTAATGAGATGCATCACGAGTGTATGATTAAGGGTAAAATTTGTACTAACGTTTGTACTACTGGGACTCTGAATGGGTACCCACGCTTAAATATTATAGGCCATTTAAAAAAAAGAAGTTGTTTCTCAAGCCCCGCCGCACGGACTCCAAACCCCCCGCACCGACCTTTTTTTTTGGTTTACGGAAACCAGAAATGTCAACTCACCATCTGTTCTAACGAATTTTGAATTCACCGGATTTCTTTTTTTGTGCGAGTGTTCTTTTTGCTCACTAGATACTGTGATAGGGCTCCCGTGTAAACCGTCATATTTGGTTGAAGTTTTTCATTAAAAAAATGGCTTTGTTTTAAATTACAACCCCTATGTTATGGTAAAAAAGTAAATAAATAATAAAAAAAAAAATTCGCCCACCCGCACCAATTTTTTTCGTAAAAGGCTCAAGAAACAACTTTCTTTTTTTAAGTGGCCATAAGTGTATTATTTTGTTTTTGTTAGTTTTTTCTGATCACAAAATTAACCTACTAGCTATTTTTCAATGCGCCTTTGTTTCCATCTTTTCCATACATAGAAACCACCATGTTTAATGCCGGTGGAACCGTAGGAGTTTCTTCTTTCTGAAGTAGTTTCATCCAGGTTTGCTAAAGCTTTTGTGACATCACAACACCAGATTTTCTAAAGGTTCACATTGTGTACAGTTTCAGCCCCTAGTATTACGACAGGGGCTCATAACTTTTGGAGGTTGTATTTTTCTTATTTTTAGTTTGTGGGAATATACACCAAATTTTACTAGGTACACGTTTCTAGGAGTTCAATGACACACAGAGCATTCAATGATGTCATTCCCGATCCATTCAAGCATCTGGGCTTCAATGATCGCACGTTACCTTGTTCACAGGGCGATGAGATAAACGTATTGAATGTGTACCTCTATTTTGTGTTGGCAGATATGTGTAGTGCCTCGTTTAGAGGTCAACACATGTTTGACTTTGTGTAAATACTTCCTCAGCAGTTTGCGTTGTGTCTTAGAACAGTGCGCCTGCTGGATTTTCTCCTTAAACAGGGCATCATCCTTAGCATGCCCCTTAAAGTTTGTGCTTTCAGTTGGTACTTCCAGTCGTGCTTCCATGAATAAGAGCAGCAAATTCAAAATGACTTCGCGTTTCTCCAAGTCTACAGCGTTCAACCCTTAAAGAGTCTGAAGAAGGTGGGAGATCTTCCAACAAGATACGAGGCCCACTGAAACTTCGCAGCTTGGGCTAAGACAAATCAAGGGCAGGGATGCTGTACCAGCTTTTTTCACATTTTTTCACATTCCCACTTTTTATTTTTTCAAATTTTTCACACACCCGCTTTTCATTTTTCACATACCTGCTTTATAGTTTTTCACATACCTACTTTCATTTTTGTATCACTATTGCTTCGTTTTCATCTATCACCAGTTTTACATTTCTTTAATAAAATTTTTTTTTCCAGTAATTGTAATTTCTCTGTAATTTCATTCAAGAGTGCGAAAGCGACTTCAAAGTGACTCCGCTCATAAACCAACCAATTTTTTTTGTGTGTTTTAACCACAGGAATGCCTACGTAATTCCAGGCCCAACATTAGGGTGGATAATTTGATTATTTTTTACTTTGGTTGTGCGTTTTGCCTTTTTTTCACACCAGCACTCGTATTTTTCACATTTTTTCACACCGGCAGCATCCCTGCAAGGGAACTTTCCGTAAATAGTGTACACCTCCTTGTGATTTCTGAATTAACAAGTAAAAAAAAAAAATGAGCCTTTTGACCTATCGTGTGCTAGCAGCAGCACACGATAGGTCAAAAGGCTCATTTTTTTCAGACAAGATATCAAACAAGATAATCTTGGCCAGCCAACATAACCTGAGCACTGATGGCAGGCGTTTTTGATCAAACTTTTCTGCCACTAACCGCCTAATTATTTTAAAACCTCGTCGATTATATGGCAGTGTCAAATTGTATCGAGTCGAAAGACAATGATTTAAGTAAGATCAGTGCAGCTGCTACATTTGAAATACATTTACAGGTTTATATACTTACCTGGTAAAGTCAGTTTTCAACGCCCCTGTTCCAGCATACTGAACTGCACACACATCAGCATTATCGCCCCACACTATTTAAAAAATGAATTTTACATTAAACTTTTGTCAGGTTTCACTAATACAATAAGAATAAAATATGTTGCCAAAGAAATCAAATAAATGAAAGAGCTATGAGAAAAAAAATAAAAAAAATAATCGACTCAAAAGTCAAACTTCCAGCAATATTTTACAAGACCCAAATTGGCCAGCATCATACAAAAGTGCACTACGTGTATTTTCATGACATTTCAACCAATTACCTGGAACTATAAAAAGAAATGGTTTTTTGCTCAGGGCACATTAAATTTAGGTGAGTGTTGGCCTCTGCATTTATTATTTACGTACGGAGACCAACCAATTTGTTGCTACGAGCGCATCGGCGCTTTAGTGTCAGTTGCGGCCATAAGATGTGGCCAGTCCTCTCAGATGTTGGTCAAAATAGGAAAAGCATTCCTTATGAACACGCAGTACCATCAAACGTGGGAATCCGTTTCCACCTCAGAGGAAAAGTTTCAGGTAAGGCTGTGCAGGTACCAATACTGGTACCGTGACCGGCTGCAGGTACCACTGGTATCGGTGTCGGACTGGCACGGGATTAACAAGTACCGGAAAAAGTACCGGCATCGGCTTCTTTTTTTTCCAGAATCGGCATATTCGTACCTTAATAATATGGCATATTGTTCCTAACACTACTAAAAATTAAGGAACTTTTAAATAATGTGCTAGTTTTTAACCTCATTAGACTCATTGAACTATAAAGTGTTAGAGAACAATTCCTTTGTAAAGTGTTACGTTTGTTACACCATTAAATTACTGACAATCAACACTTTCTCTACTCTTTATTTATTAAGTTATCATTTGGCATTGGCAGTGGCCTGGTATCGGCAAATGGCCAATAGCATCGATACTAGGATCGGAACCGGGTAAACGGGCATCGGTATCGAACCGGTAACGGAAAAAGTGGCACCGGCACAGCCTTATTTTCAAGTATGCTTACAGTCAGTGGGACAGTAAGCCTAACAACTACCGAAAGCCACGCCGTTTTGGAACACAGTGTTCAAATGACAAGAAAAATGTAGGTATTTTTCATGTTTGTAGTAGTGCCTGATGAAGACATGTTCCCAATCTATCAAAAATTTGCAAGGAATACTGGTAAGTGGTAAATGACTAATTGTGTTCTTTATTTCTGAAATTGTACGTATTTTGGTTCCTGGGCTTTGTTTTCGTACGCCAGACTGAACAGCCGTACTCAATGGACACGTGTAAATCCGTGATGCACGAGCTGTACATTGAAAAATGATTATGAGGATACAATCAAATGAGTTGCACTGTGGCTGATAAAGCTGTTGTACACCAATCAAACAAACCTATCCTGTATTGGCTTATTAAATCGTGATTGGTTTAGATTAGTGATCGAATTATTTTTTCAAAGAAACACCAATTTTCACTTTCTTTCAACAGATTTTAATACTTCTATACACCCCTTTTCACAAAATTTGCCAAATAGGATTGAGTATATCCTTTTTTGAATTTCGCATTACTTGTAAAACTCTGAACACCCCTTTTCGAATTTTTTAACAGACGTTTCGGTGGACCACATCACACTACTTTAATGAGTTATGAAACTTCCTTTACTTTTTAGACAACCTTGATATCAAACCATGGAAGAATTTGACTGCTGGCATTTGAACATCTATTTTGTGGACGATACCACATTATTACATGTTTGTGGGTACTCAATCGGTTTGGTATCGGGTCGTCAGACGTTAAATGATCCTGACCCATTTGCAGTTAGTAACGGTGTGCGAGTAGAATAATTTAATTTCGACGTGAGCCGAACTTCGGTCTGCAACAGAAGAATCGAGTTTCGAGCAGAGTTTGAGTATTTGGTGTACAAAGTTTGTTTGCAAGTTTTTTATAATACCAAATAGGCTGCTGCTTAACTGACTGTGTGGTTCAACGTGTATGTTATTGCATTTTCAACGGATTTGACCTTTTTGTAATGTGAACAACGAGCCAAGTTCGAGTACAGGTTGACTATTCGGTTCGTTCAAATTTTTTGAGGATTGTACGCCACTAATATTAAGTGTAAAAAAAAGAGTGATATATTATGACGTGGATCAATGAAACACAACCAAGAGTAGAATTTCTAGAATTTCTGAAGAGACAATCCCCAAAGTAATTGAAATGCCACCTGTTCAAACACAAATGAGTCCACAACCTGAAGCGAGAATAATTCAAATCGACTTACCGTTCTTGTAAATTGCTTCAAATACTGTCTGTTCTTCCACCCTTTCATTGGTCATTAAGATGCCTAATCTCTAATAAAAAAAAAAAAAAGAAACACCACGTGAAAGACGGATACTTAAAAATGACGTAGAAATTGTTTAACCAAAAGGGCATACGAATAACACTCAACTGTAAAACAGAAAATACTCAATCGTGTTTTGTGAATTTTCGGTAGGCTAAGCGATGAAAAGATGTTAATTTCAGTCCTCCTATCTTCGTCAGGCTCTCACACAAAGTGCTTCTTACTGTTTACATTATTGTTTCTGCTCTAGTCAATTTTGTTAGCAGACGACAACGCAAGTTGGTACCGTAGCCTGACGAAGATAGGACTAAACTCAATACCTTTTCATCACACAACCTATCAAAAATCCGTGAAATATGATTGAGTAATTCCTGTTTTGAATTTGAGCATTACTCATATGAATCTGAACTTACAACATTCAAAGTAATACAATGGTTAGCTTATTTGCCAAAAAGGAATAAGAGAAGAAAAAATAACATGAAAGAATCTATTAAGAACATTACCTTCAGCTGATCTTCTAGACTTCGGCGGGCTAGCATACTCTGAACCACATTGGTTCGGTCCAGACAATCCATGCAGTTGGTACGAAAAACTCCCTCTTGCTGAATCGGTACGGAACCATCGCTGAGCCTCAAGAAGTAACTAAAGTGTGATAAAATAAGCATAAACATTTTCATTTCTAAACACCAATAAATTTTCCTACACAAGCAGTATTTTGTTAGGGTACCAAGATGCAAATAATTACCCAAAATCGTGTTGTGTCTCTGCTACTATATCCATAAGCTTCGACAAACGATCCCACCGCATGTGCCGACACTCGTTGTGGAAATCGAAAGAAACGTATCTGATGAACAAGGAAAAAAAATTTAATAGTTGACTGAAGAACTAAGGTGAAGTACTGACGAACTTACCACTAAGTACGTGTTTTTAACCATGTGAAAAAAGAAAAGTATAGCTATAGAAGTAGCACCAGGAGACTGCACAAGGGGGGAAGCCCTACTAGAATGGTGAGCAAGGTGGAAGGGGGGGGGGGGGGGGCCGCGGGGTGCTTCACCTGGATTACCTGGATTCACTAAATGACTGAACTGATCGCTAATCCACTTAACAATGAATTACAACCACTGATCTCCAAGCCAATTAGAGGCGTGATAAAATATGCAATTATAAGCATTTCAGTTATATTGGCCAGACAACCTAACTGACTGCAGCAGTTGCTGTTGTTGTTCAATGTTTCATTTACATAAGGACAGGACTCAGGCCGGCTCACTTTGAAAAATAATAATTCGTAGCCTTAGCTCCTATAACCTCAACGTAAATCATGTATTAAAAGCCCAGTTGAAGCTAAAGCCCACCCCCTAAAATGCTGTAAAGTCAAAATCATGAAATAGTGGAGTTAAAGCCCACACCTCAAATTGTCGTTTTTTACGAAAAATTACCTAAAAGTTATATGATGTGAATAAAGATAGTACTGCTTGCTATGTTCACTGGCCCCTTCTCCCTTCCTGTAGTAATAGTGGACTCTTCCTTTAGCTCCTAGCACATGCACAAGGCATCTCTCAACTAAGCCTCCTCCCTTCTTCACAGCAATTAAAAGGATGTAAAAGTTGATCTTTCAGAGATCGTTCAAAAGCTTCGAATTTTTTGTAATAGTTGTCCAGAAAGGTTAGAAAATTGACAATGCTTGATTTAAAGCCCCCTCCCCCCCCCCCTATTTCTGCCAAAATAAATGCCCAAGGGCGTTTAATCCACGATTTACGGTAAGATCAATAAAAAATCTGTATTAGGGATTTTCTTTGAACAATATCCGACATGACAAAATGAAACTAAAGCACTTACAAAGTTAACACATAAACCCTATTGGTCAACGACGTTTGTCTTCTTTAGGGCCTTAATGCTTTTTTCCACTTAACGGCCAAGAATTAATTTCTAAATTTTCGTTTCAACAAGCAATTTCTTCTAAAACAGTAAACATTAGTAGCATTCTGGAAAAAACGTCATTTTGACGTAAAGTACTCTGGCAGATGAGTCAGCGCCATATGTTGGCACGAAAATCAAACAAAATGTTGGAAAAACTATCTTATTTTATGAAATGCAGCGAGTCGCCAACTTTTTGCATTTAGGAGTACAGAATAGGGACAGAATTGTGATATAAAAAATCAATATTGTAGAAATGTAACCCTTTCACTGGACAAACTAACAAAGAAATCCAAGAGAGAATGAAGAAGACAAGAACGGGTGCTACAATGGGTGCTACATTGTAGAAGACAAGAACGTTATGACAGTACGACCGTGGTAAAAATAAAGTTCATACATGTCACTCACTGAACTACTTTGTCTTTGATCTTCTTCAGGTCGACTGGATTACACTATTTACACAATCGAAATTACCGTCAATTCGGCAATTTTACGTACGTCGAAGTTCATATTAAAGACAGTCACCTACACAAAACAAAAAATGGTCGAGATGGTCAAAAATTTTCAAGTTTGCATGGTGGAACTTGGACAAATTTTGGTCTTGCGTAATTGACTGTCTTTAATATTTACACAATTTTACACGAAAAACACACTCGGCTACATCGGATCGGCGTTTAGGTTTTAGTGGCGTTTGGTTTTAAAATTTTATTGTTTTAGTGCACTTGTTGAGATGGGGCCGGCTAGGTTTGGTGCTTTTTCGCTGCTATGGGTTTGTGGGTGACGGGAAGGAGGGCTTTGATTTGGCCAAAACTGCTCTCGTCAGTTAGGTTGCATGGTGGTGGATTATGTGTGGCGATTATGAGGGATCCCAGAGTTAGTCCTGAATACAATTTCTTTTCACAGGGATGAATTTGTATATTTTCGAAGTTCAGGGGTGTGTCCAGTGTTGGTGCACAGCCAGACCATCATTTAAATCGAACTGTTGAACAGCAGTTTTGTGCTCTGGGCGTGGCTTGTGTGCTCAATTTTTGGCAGTATTTTGTCTGCCCAATGTAACCTAACTACGGGCCCTCCTTCCCATCACCCAAAAACCCATAGCGAAGAAAAAGCATCAAACCCAGCCAGCCCAAACAAAATAAGGGCAAGAAAACAATAAAATTTCAAAACCGACCACTGCAACTTAGAAGAGGGTTCCGGTGTAGTCGAGCTTGATATTCGTGTAAAACTGTGTAAACAGTGTAAAAAATTCTTTCGGCTTGAAGAAGATCTAAGACAAGGATTGAAAATTTTCCGCGGTTTACCAAATAGTTGAGAGAGTTGACATTTATGAACATTATTTAAATTTTATTTTTATCATGAAACCACAATGTAAAATGCCAATTTTTAACGATAAGTGAATTGGTTTGAAAACGTATGATACAGGAATGATAAGACGGGACCATGTTCAAAAGAAATTTAAATCTGAAATTGTACTTTGTGTGAAACAATGATTATTAATAACTTCTCTTTTACTTTCATTTGAGCAGATTCTTGCATTTTTGCTATAGAAGTATTATGCAGGAGAATTTTGCATTTAGCATAAGTATATAACTTTACTTATGACAATTCTGTTGTGGGAAAGGGGACCCAGGTTTTTTTTTTTTTCTGGCAGCAGGGAAGGTGGGGAGGGGAATTCTTAGCTAAGGTTGAATTCCAAATTTTCATTTAGATGTAAATTTGCACCAAACTCTGTTACTAGGGTGCAAAACGTCTTTGGGTGGAGTCCAAAACCAAAATGTAGCTCAACTCTGTGGTATCCTATTGAAAATTCCAACATTCACCATCTCAGTAATATGTACTGTTCTCCTGCACTTTGCACAAAACTGACTTAACTATAGGCTGTAGGCTATTCAACTGAAAAAAACCTGTACCCACGGTGTAACCAAATGTAATGTCACCGGAAATTTATTTCCAAGCTGTTTAAAATGCCGCAAACAGCAAGTCTGTAGCTTTTGCTGTTCAAAAAGTTATGAAAAATTGAACTTCAGCATGGAATTTTGAGCTCCCAAGAGCTGTATCGGGATTGCAAAGTGCTATTTTTGAGTGCAATTTGGCCGTAGGCATCCAAATATTTCGACCCATGCTACAGTATTACCATAAATCGTGGATTAAATGCACACGGGCTGATGCAGTAATTTGGAAAAAATGGGGGGGGGGGGGGCTTTAAATCGAGCATTATCAATTTTCTAACCTTTCAGGACATCTATAACAGAAAATTCGAAGCTTTGAACGATCTCTGAACGACCAATTTTTACATCCTTTAAATTGCTGTGAAGAAGGGTAGAGGCTTAGGTGAGAGATGCCCAGGCCTTGTGCAGGTGCTAGGCGCTAAATGAAGAGTCCACTATTACTACATGGAGGGAGAAGGAGCCAGTAAACATAGCAAGCAGTACTATCTTTATTCACATCATATAACTTTTAGGTAATTTTTCGTAGAAAAATGACAATTTGGGGGTGGGCTTTAACTGCACTATTTCATAATTTTGACTTACAGCATTTTAGGGAGTGGGCTTTGGCTTCAATTGGGCTTTTAATACACGATTTACGGTAAAATACAACTTACTTGACATTAGGATTTTTCACTTGCTGTACAACGTCAGCCAATGCCTGCTCAAGCTTCAGTTCCTGACCTTTGTGGTTGATCTACCAAATAACAGAACAGACAATAGGTTTATTACAAGTGCCAAACCTATGGAATTCTGGTGTTACAACACTTACACAATTATTTTTGCCAGCTGCTTAGTGAATGCCATTTCATAAGCTTCCTTGCATTCACACGTGAGGATCTGGACAAAAGGTTACTATAACTGACAGTTGAGTAGTACACAAATTTATATTTGTGATCGCTGCTTTGAAGTAGTGTGTAGATACCTAGTACTAAACTAGCAGTTGTGACAATGCAAGTGCTCAGCTCAATCCTAATTTTGAGATAACGTTAAAGGGCTTTTTTTAGTTTGTATGCGAACTGTTAGCTGTTTAATAATCAGTTAATTTAACTTCCTTCACTTTAATTTGAGACCATTTGAAGTGATAAGTGCCCAAAAATCAATCGTAAAAGAATAGACATACGAGCGTCATAACAAATACAAAGGTTTATTGAAAATCAAATTACCTTAATATACAAATTACGTAACTATGTCATAACTTTCTATCTAGAAAAAGGAGGGGGGGGGGAGTGTTAGAACTGCCACAGTACCAACAAAATAATTATGGCTGCTAGAATTCTACTTTTCCTCAAGTGGGAAAAAAAAACCGCGAGATGAGTGCATTTTTACGTCTTGTACGCTTCGACTTCAAAGGAAAAGATGTTATTTATCCCAATATATTCGCAAATTTCGTCAGTCTGGTTTTTCTGGAGTTTGAGGGGCTCAGAACGATTGTCTTCGTCAGGCGAGTACATCACCACCCCCACTTTGTCATTCGATCGAACGATCACGATGAAGTGAGCGGTGATGTAACAGCCTGACTAAGACAGTCATTCTGAGCCCCTCCAACTTTGCGAAGATATTGGGATGAATAATATCTTGTCCTTTGAAATCTAAGCGTACAAGACCTAGATGAGTCGCAGCAAGAGATCTAGAAGTGTGCTGCACCTATCGAGTTCAAATGGTTTTCAATGGCGTCTTACTGTTGATGACAAGTGTGTGATCAAGTAATTTATGTACACACATCACTGTGGGGGCGAAGGCTAGCTACTGCTTCTTAACCTTCAAACATTAAGTCAACATTTTCTGAAGTTGACTGCTAATCACTGATGCAACAGACCTCTTTGAAAATTGTGAAGATTGCTGGGGTTTACTGAGTATACAAAAAAAAGTTTTGTTTTACTCATAAACCTTGCGTTCAAGACATCAAAGCCATTGGCTTGTAATTGAACAGGTTTGAATGGTCCCTTCCCGCCTTGTGCACAAGCACTAGAATGGTAAATAACCACGAAGGCAGAACTGCGGCCAAAGAATTTCAACAAGAAGGAGGTGCCTTGACATTACTCTAATTAGTTTAGAAGCTCGCTACCACTTCGCCATCAAGTTCAGATTATTGGCTTTCAATCACATTTAATTGTTGGTGTCGAGTTGGTGTTGCTGTTCAAGTTCAGTCTTTCAAATTCAGATTATTGTATTTCATAAATAAATAGATTTCATAAATAAATGTTCGCTGTTGGCTAATTTCCAATATTCCTTAATATTGGATTTCAATGGCATCTAATTGTTGTGGTTCAAGTCAAATTCATCATACATTTATCAATGTTCGTGATATCCTCAATGATCGTGGCGTTTATCCTCTTTTCACGATTTCTTTAGCCCGAGTGAAATAAGCCTGTCGGTTTTCAAAATATTTATCAATGTTTGAGCGAAGGGCAGTTACTAGCTACTGCTTCTCTTACCCCAAACATTAAACCGGCGTTTTATGTGAATATTAACTACTAATGCGGGAGAAGCTTTAGAAATTGTGTAGATCGACAGGGTTTACCGAGGAGACAACAGAAAGTCCTGTTCAGAGCTCTGCACAAAGGATTTCAATACGAAAAAGATATCTCAACGTCGCAGTTGTGTCTATTCTTTTACGATATGCTTGAAATTTAACATTCAGTTTATGTTTGACTCCAATAAGTGCCTTTTATGATTTGACATTTGGGGAGGTTTTAAGTCAAAACATTGCCATTATTTGTAAAGTGATTTTGTGAATTATGAGAGAACATGCCATCTGTGAACAAGAGTAAATGTCCTTCATGGCCAGTAACAATGCAACCTCGATTAATTTATTGTTTCTGTTTCACAATTAAGGAATTGTTGCATTGTAATCGTAAGTTATCTAAATAATTTACTGGTGTTTAGTCGTCTACTAACCAGTTTATGGGGCAAAAAAATCCGTGAAGGTTACCGCTCCTTGAATAAAAACTCTGGGGGAAAAAAATCTATTTTTTTGGAAATATAATTAATCAGCGACCAACCAAAATGATGATTTTCTTTAGAATGTTCAAAAAACGATTTACAATTACATTTTCATAAAGAACTCACAACCAATACTTTCACTGTAGCAAAACCATTAACAGCCAAAAGGAGTGATATCATACAAAAACCCCATAGGGGTAAAAGGGCCATCAAGTTTTTTGCTGTAGAAAGTAGTGACATCAAAGCCAAATGACTACCACCACGTTTTCCATCCCTACCCTAATTACTACATCGTATCTGACACTTTTGGGATTGTCAGTTAAGCTTGCGTGATCAAGGTTCGGTCCACAAACTTGGAGGCAGCCATTTTGGTTCCCATGTCACTGCTTTCTATGACGAAACTGATGAACCCTTACCCTCATGGAATTTTTGTATGATTATTACTACCTACTAGTCTGGCTCGGACTGGCCATAGTGCTAACGTGCCAATGGCACAGGCGCCCTTTGGCTACCAGACTTTCGGCGCCCTTTGGTAAGTCTTATTTTTTCTCCTCCCCGCAAAAAAATGAATGGTTTTCGATTCCATGTCCACTGGTTACCTTTTCCCACAGGCACAAATTCCGTTCGCTCTTCTCCCTCCCTTTAATTGTTTTAACGCATTTTTACGGGGCCCCCCCCCCGGAAAAAAAACTCACGCAAAAACTTCCAAAAATAGCAAAACTTGAAATATAAAAGCCAGAATTGATAACAGAATAAAAATAAGCTAAGTTTCTTGAGCTCTACCCCCGGACTTCGCTTCTACTTGGGGAGCTTAGAGCGCTTCCCAAAACCTCTGGACGGTTGGAGGTGCCATAAAGTCATCAATTTCCTACAAAACGCCTGGCACCCCTCCCTAAATGGCACAGGTGCCCTTTCCTACCCAGTCCGACTCTGCTACTAGTTATTACTACCTAATTCCGCATAGATAAAACAACTGACGATAAAACATCCACAGAGTATTCTCTACTTACAAGCCCAAACAAGAGCGAAACAGTCTGTCTAGAGATCTCTGTGGGTGACAGCAGTTTGATTTTAAATGAAATCTACGTTGCAGAAGCGAATATCTTACCTAAAATGAATTTTGTTACTCACATAAGGACAACAGCTACCAAATGGAAGTGCATGTTAACAGATTAGGTCTGGAATAATTAGTTTCAAAAGTGAATTTGCATATTCGTATGTTAAGCCTAACAAACATCGAAGATTTCAGAAAACATTCATTTGATTGGGAAGAGCTGTAAGATAAAGGAAATTTGGGTTTAAGCCGTCTCTTAGAAAGAAACGCATCAAATGCATTAAGACCACTTTAATGTGTTGGCAATGATTTTTCTGTGTTTTGTGTGGATGCTATATACGGCCACAGGTTAGCTAACAATTTACTGTAGGCATTGCAAAAATGCCTCGATTACAACAGTACAATTTCGTTAGGATCCAGGTTACTTTAAACGCTAAGCGACAATAATTGGCCAAACTTGCACAATGTATGAAGTTAATCTAAATAAAACTCTAGGAAGGTAATTGTAATAAACAAAAAAACTCATTGGTATCATGGGCCTACAATACCACGAAAGTCTTTTTTTTTTGGAGCTGCCATGGTGGGCAGGGGGGGTGGGCTTGCTTGCTTTAACTTTGTATTAATACCAAAATTTAGCTTTACCTAAAAAATTGATCTTCAAGTTTGCAAGTATTGGAGGAGCATATTTTAACAGGAATGTAATTAGGCTACTGGAACTTTGTAATAAAACTGTTTTGTACAATATACAATTTGAAAAAACACAACAGATCAAAATCGAAAAAAAAACTTGTTTTTCAAAATCAAATAATAAATCGAAATCGAGGTTTTCTTGCATATATTGATCGAAATCTAATCGAACCCAATATAATAAGCTTGCACATACAGAAGCCAAAGGTACAAATATTGTTGATTATAATTGAAGCACCACTTTGTGTTTGTATCTATTTGTATCCCGTTGCGGCTGTCAGAATTGCACGAAAATACATAGCAAACTTTACATTTTTGTAAGAATCTCACAGCGACATCAATTTGACCCACACCCATGACAAACACAATATGTGGTATCATACCAAACCCTACAAGGGTTTAGGAATTCACAAAGTTTTCGTCATAGAAAGCAGTGAATCACAGCAGAACTGGCCAACGCCAAGTTTCTAGTCCTAACTAACACTTTGGGGATGTCAGTAAAGTCGAGTGACAAAAAACTGGTGTCAGCTATTTTGGCTCTGTTACCACTACTGTTTATGGCAAGTTCGTTACCCTTGTGTGGTTTGGTATGTCAAACCATACATTAGTATGGCAGGCAGGCAGTGCAAACATGCATTTTTAACTTACCAGATTAACGATGACTTGTTTTCCATAATTAAAGACCTGACTGTCGAAGTGACGAGAAAACCCATCGCCCTGAAAGTACAGGCATTGTATAGTTATCAAACATCAGTGACTGCAGGCATGGTAAGCCCTATTTAATAGCCAAATTTGACACCCATGCTTTTTCATGGAAACCCATACTTATTTGCTATCATTAACATTATTAACTCGTGTTAAGAAGTACTTCCAATCGCTGATAAAGGGTGCCAGGCATTCTACTTGTGATATTCTTACCCCTCCGAACCCTAGGCAAAAACAAATCGACATTTTTTGGCCTGGTTTAGTTTTCCTAGGTACAAAAAGATTAACAACACAAAACTGGGCTGATTTTAAAAGCCAGCTAAAAAGCAGAAATGATTGGAGCTCCGTTCTACTGAATGTTGCACCCAAATTTAGGCCTAGTAGTTGACCACTTGAAATTAAGCTGCTCTCAGCCACACAGAGAGCAGCTTGATTTCAAGTCATCAACTGCCATTAATAGGCCTAAATTTCGGTGCCTAACATTCAGTAGAATGGAGCCCTAAACACAAGCAGTAGTATCTGCCTTTTAGCTGGCTGAAAGCAGTCCCATTTTGTGCTTGTTAATTACCACAAAATGCCTTTGCTCTCATCCACAGAGTATTCTGTACTGACGAAACCAAACCATGGCGAAACATTGCTTCTGGAGACCTCTGTGGGTGAGAGCAGCTTGATTTCAAGTGATCAATTGTCCTTAATACACCTAAATTTGGATGCCTAACATACACTGGAATAGAGCTCCAAACACAAGCAGTAGTTTCTCTTTTTTAGCTTGCTGACTCAACTCCCAGTCCCATTTTGTGCTTGTTAAACTACCACCAGCAAAGTGCATTTGCTATCATCCACAGAGTATTCTCTACTGACGAGCCCAAACAAGGGCAAAATAGTCCATTTAAAGATAACTGTGGGTGAGAGCAGATTGATTTCAAGTGATCAATCGGCTCTCAACAACCTCAGGCAATCATAAACTATAACTAAAAATAAAAATCCAATGGTGTACAAATTGTAAGACACAATGGTATACAAATAAAATTCAGTAGCTCTTCCCAAACTAGGTTTTAACTTAAGTTTAGACTGCGCTATACTGTGGTTGTAGCATAGTACAAACACAGAATAGCCTCGTTTGACGCTTGGTTAACATGATAAAACTGTCCACACTACCATAGGTTACAAATCGCAGTAAAACTATGTTCCATTTTTGTTTGGGAAGAGGTAAAACTATGAGCAGCAGTTACTACATGTGCCTTGGGAGGAAGTAAGACCATGCTGCATTTGCTGCAAGTGTGTGGGGATAGAATTTCTTAGATACTAATTTTATCCTATTGTCCAAGCCTTGCCCGAATGAATGTCGAAATCAGGTGGTGCGACACTCACTCAGGTTGCCATAATTCCGTAAACTAGAAGGACAGTCTATAGGGAGCTCCAAACGAGCCCCAATGAATGATCCAGTGCCATTAGCAAAACCCAAGGTGGATCACGGCACGGCCCGTGGATGACTCAACCTCTGAAGGGAGTGCGGAAACCAGGCAGGCACCACGACTGCCCAATGAATAGAGTAACTAACATTGCTAGGTCTACCCCAGTGCCAGCCATGTAACTACAGTGCTCATTCGTACGGAATGATAATCGAAAATCATGGCTTCTATCATAACAGTGGTATAAGATCGACATTTAAATACACAGTTTTCTCATCAACACAATAAGTTTCAAAGTGATAGCCAACCCATTTTGAATCTATAAAATCCAGTTAGGAGACAAGAAAAATTACACAACAGGAGACTGGTAGTATTAAAACCTATCAGTAAAAAATGGCAGTAGTACTAATGCACAATTTGCCACCATGTAAGCCAACAACAGGGAACTGCGAGAAAGGTATATGGAAAAACCCGACTAGATTATGTACCTAATTGTTCAAATTATGCTGAGCTAATGACGCAGAAAGCAGCAAATATTGTGGCAGGGTACTCAGTGGCGTAAAGAAATATTGGCGGGGGGGGGGGGGGGGTTTCTATTTCTTCCCACCATTTCAAAAAAAAAAATGTACGACCAATTTATTACAAGATTATTTTATTGCTTGACATAAAGTACACCTTCATAAAAAAAATGTTTTAAAGAAAATAGCACATAAATAGATTTTTTACAAGAATTTTTACACCCCCTCTGCTTTTTTATTCATGTGGCCATTTTGGGTGGCTTACGCTACTGAGGCTACTTTCATTGAATAAATTAAGCCAAGTGTTACTTACGTGCTGTTGCCCTACAACGAGTTG
>JAHWFP010025103.1:6573-32848 GCA_023313725.1 Lithobius niger
AAAAAAATGTGTGACACGGACCCTTTATCATACCTGACAAACACTAAGGTTTTTCTTTTTTTCTTTTTTTGTTCCTTCACTTCTTTGTCACCCAACGGGTTGATGGATAAACCAACTCGGACTGACAATGCGGGCCTTCAGTGGCGAAAGGGACTGTGTTAAAATTTTGAAAAGTTATCTGTTTCAGCCAAAATACGGATCTGGATATGTAGATACTTGAAATAGATTATGTGTGTGTGCGGGGAGGGGGAGGGAGGGAGTGGTCAAGAGCAATCTTTTCAGTTGCCCTTCACGACTTGTTGACCACTACGAACGTCTTACATTCGAATGAAAACTAGCAAGTCGAGCGACGAAAAGCAACCTTGTAATGGCTCCCAGGGAACGCAAACACAGGGAGCAAGCACTGCCCAGTGGCTAGCAACTGGCCTTCAAGTCAAGAGCACACACAATCGAATCATCTCACCTATGCGCACAACAGACTCGAAGAAACTACTCGTACATTTTCCGTGCCGTTACCCAAGGCAAGGACTTTGCTGAGGTTATTGCAATTGACTGTCGTTACCCATATGGCTGGCGATTGTTCAATGCCCAACAATGCGCTTTGGCCGAATGACGAAGTCGATTTTCAGACTTTCGGACGCAAAAATTTGCCGATGGGGGAGAGCTAATTCGACAACTCGAAAGGGTAAAAAAACCGGTAAATGTTTCTAAAGTTTGCGGGGGAAAACGTTAAATTAAACGAAAGAAACTGCTAAACCAAGGCCTTCGCTTGTTGGTAATGTGTAAGAATACTCTAATGGCTCTAGCATTTGGTATAAAGCCTTAACCACACAGAACGAAATGTGAAGCGATGTGCGTTACAGTGGACCAACAACGTCAAAATCACTCCAGTCGTGAAGTAAAAAAAAAATTATTTGTGGACGAAGTTGTGTCGTAAAAAAACGTGTGTCCTGATTGAACAGATGGCCCGCAACAATCGTACACATGAAGCACAATTTAATTTTGGCAGTATTTTCTTGCCTTGGTCACAATCTATCTATATATAATACACATAAAATTCATCATTATTATGCACTACAATGAAAGAGGGTGAGCGACCGACAATGTCAAACAAACAGATGTGGCCTATAACAATCGACATATTGCATTAATAAAGCTAGCTCTTAAGAGCCGACTGGAAGAGTTTCAAAGTTGGTTGAGTAACAATCGCTGCATGCACAACCATTGTTGGGTTTGGTATCAGAACAGATAAACGTCCTCCATTGGAAATAAACATTTACTTCCATAACACAAATCAGCAGGGGTTCAAAGAGGGAGCAGAGATGGGGATATTCAGACTACACAATAGGGGAAACCGGGGCCCACTACAGTGTTACGCTCAGGTATGCAGGAACCAGCTAGCCGGCGTATGTCACGCTGGGGGTACAGCTATTAAGCGTAAAAACCACTAAAACAGGTGGAACAACCTCAAGGCTACTGGAGGCAACTTGGGGTTGTTCCAGCTGTTTTAGTGTTTTATATTCCTTTAATCGTGAAGAAGTCAAGAAGATATTGCCGAAAATTAAATTGTGCTTCGTGGGTAATTGTGCACGACTGTTGTGTGTGGGCCTTCTGTTTAATCAGGGAACACATTTATACGACACTCCAGTCGTATGTATAGCTGAAGTAGTGTTTGGAGCACCACCCCGCTTCACTTTGCGTCAGAATTCGGCCAGTCAGGTCTAGGCTTAAGGTAGAGTTTGTCCCAAGTTCAGGCCGCAAGCAATATTTAGTTAGGGTGGTGCCATATCCCACTGCCTATCTTCCTCAACCATTTTAAAGTACATCAATCCACTGTAGAGATATGCTGATTCACGACACGTGTCTACATTACGCTGCCATCATGTTGTGTTGTGTCCGGTTGTCTAACTATTGACGAAAACCACAATGACACACGCCGCCGGCTATTATTCACGAAATCAAATACAGGGGACGTTAAACTCGCGGGCCTGTGGCAAACTGAGCGCCCACCATTGATTCGATGAAACGGAGAGGTTCAAACAATCCGATTACAGCCTCGCCCGTCATTTGTACCAATGCCTGTCCTTCCAGTTGATGTGATGGAAGCCTGTGTATTGAATTTGAATATACAAGCATCTGAAGTGCTTGCGCCAATGCAATGTATGTATAGTCCAGATCGAAACCGGCTGCAACTATACTGCCCTTGTTGATAATTTCGACGCTAAATTAGTGTAGTGAAAAGCACTTTGTATGGTAAACAGTGTAATTTGACCAGGGAGTGTGCCGCCTTTCTGGGAGATTTAGTTGTTATCATTAAACAGCGTTTAACCGATATGCATTTAGTTTGTTGACACTTTCCTTGTAGGCGTGGTACCACCGTGATGACTGAAAATTTGTGAAGAAGTTGGTGAAAGATGTGACAAAAAAAGAGACGAAAGCTGTTAAGCGCCTGCCCAACCAACTTCTCATGTAGGTCTTTTGCGTCAACTGATGACTTTTAGGGCATGCTAGTATAGTGTGAAAGTTGGTGAAAAGTGTGACAAAAGAAAAAGACGAAAGCTGTTCAGCGTCTGCCCAACCAACTTCTCATGAAGCTCTTTTGCGTCAACTGATGACTTTTAGGGCGTGCTAGTATAGTGTGAAAGTTGGTGAAAAGTGTGACAAAAGAAAAAGACGAAAGCTGTTCAGCACCTGCCCAACCAACTTCTCATGAAGCTCTTTTGCGTCAACTGATGACTTTTAGGGCATGCTAGTATAGTGTGAAAGTTGGTGAAAAGTGTGACAAAAGAAAAAGACGAAAGCTGTTCAGCGTCTGCCCAACCAACTTCTCGTGAAGCTCTTTTGCGTCAACTGATGACTTTTAGGGCGTGCTAGTATAGTGTGAAAGTTGGTGAAATGTGTGACAAAAGAAAAAGACGAAAGCTGTTCAGCACCTGCCCAACCAACTTCTCATGAAGCTCTTTTGCGTCAACTGATGACTTTTAGGGCATGCTAGTCTAGTGTGAAAGTTGGTGAAATGTGTGAAAAAAAAAAAAGACGAAAGCTGTTCAGCACCTGCCCAACCAACTTCTCATGTAGCTCTTTTGCGTCAACCGATGACTTTTAGGGCATGCTAGTATAGTGTGAAATGTGTGACAAAAAAAAGACGAAAGCTGTTCAGCGTCTGCCCAACCATCTTTTCATGCGACTCTTTTGCGTCAACTTTTGACTTTTAGGGCATGTTACTATGCTGAAGGAAAAATATCTAGGTCCCAATGCACACCACGAGACAGCCCAGTCAAAGTCGGATTGGCCCGCCCGGGAATCCAGGGAAGCCCTCGCCACCACAGTAGCCCATCCTGTAACCCGGGGTCTCCTGAAGTACAAAGAAAACCGCTGAAATGGTCGAAATTTACACACGTTGCATACCAATCCGTGGGTTCAACAGCAAATTTAAAAAAATTCCTCGATTATTATTTGGAGTAAGAGGGGCCCCGATTTCTCTGTTCCGAGGAGGCCTACCCCTTACCAATCCAACGCTGAGCCCAGTGTTCAGACGGGTCGGGTACCATTCAAGTGGATGATGAATCGAATCCCACTAGTGACTCGGGTTTTTTTTTTTCCTATTCAGGCCTTTTTTGTTACCCTTTTTATGTCTTAAGGCGTTTTCTCAGGTATCGCCCGTACCAGCAAATGTCGGCACAAAAAGCCCATTTATTTTTTTTTATACAAAAAAAGGGCATTTTATAATAATAATAATAATAATTTGATGCAATTATAGTTGCAGCAGGACAGGGAAGGACCTTAACAGGTCACTAACACCCAGCCAAATTACGGTAGGGTTTTAGTGGTGTTAGTCATTTTCTGATGAGCGGGCAAGGGTAATTCCTCCCCCACCCTCTTGTCCATGTCCATGGGTTAACTTGTAAATAGCGGTCATTTGAAATAAATATAACTAAAAATACATAATTATCAAAATACTCCTTTTGTTCGTTCACTTCGTACAATTGGACTACACTAATTTTAAAGAAAGTTATGAAAAATTTATCAATGTAGCTGTTTGAAACGAAAGAGTGTGAATTATGATATGCCTTAACATGCCTGACCTTGACATCGTAGTAACGCCTGCTTGGTTCTGTTTTTTTGTCTTACATGGGCACCTCCGCACCCAAAACCAAGGATTGGGTCCGTTTTACGAAAAATTTGATGCAATTTGTTTTAAAGTGTAATGATGATGTCGAAGACAAATGAGTGACAAACACAAATGTTTGCTAAAGGCCCGAAAACTTTCTTCGCATCCTTGGCTAGGAAAAAGTATCAGACTTGGTCAATGATTCGTGTCAGCCGCTTTTGGTTCGCTCCCTACGGCATATCAGCATTGAACCGTCAAATACGTCTTGAGACTCTCGCTTTAGTTTGGTTGAGCCTGAGCTCTGAATACGCACATCACTTCTCTTAATTCAGACAACAAGTTGGGTCAGTCAAACTCGGGATCAAAACCCTGAAAACCTCTGCGCATGCGTGGTGGGTATCGCAACTGCAGTTGGTATTCTGACGTCAGGCAGCGTCTTTTAGGATACACAACCAATGGTGATCGTCCTATGTGCACGGCCAAGTGCCAGAAAAGATGGACACTTTCGGATTCAAGTTTCTGCCATTGGTGTGCGTTTGTCACGTTCCCAAATTCAAAATCGTCCGTGCTGCTATTGTGCTGTTCAAGTTTTTTTTTTGGGAGGGGGGTATGTTTTAGGGAAAACATTTCGAACGATGGTAACGACGTAACTGGTGGACGATCGTTGTAAAGCTGGAATTACTGCGTGCTCTGTTGACAGAGATTTGACATTGCCGTGTTTGTGATGTATAGAAAATAAAATGGTTGGATGCGAGAAATGCTGGGTCCGTGCATAAAGAAATGAGTGTTTCTGAATATTCCGTAAGTAACTACGTCGGTTAAAACAAATCGTTATGTAAGCGATATGTTCAAATGGTCAGCAAGAAGAGGATACATCGGAAAGAAGAAAAAAGGTACACATGCGTAGTTAAAATCTCAATTGCTTCCTGCAATAAAACAATAAAATGTCAAACTATTTGTGTTTCACGCAGAGGTACTTGACGTAAAAATATGAAGACCACTAAACTGTCGTGTTGAATTGCTGCCCGTTTTCGACAACTGCATTGCAAATTTGCCATTTTGCATGGCAAATTGATATGATGTTTGGGAAGCTCGAAGATGTCGTTGTGGAGAGTTAGAGCGCGTTTACTCTGCGACTCGCCTTTGCATTCCCGCAGCTCGAACTCAAATCGCGATAGCAAAGGTGACATTGCCATGGTAACAACGCTAAATGGATCAGCCAAATCCGACATCGTTTGAGCAAATACTTGTCGTCTTATAATCCGTGCCAATAATATAAAGAATTCCTCATGACGAAACAATTTTCCCAAACGCTTCTGAACTCACGTTATTTGCTCTTTTCGTTGCGAGGCGGCAGACATAAAAAAACGCCGCCATGTTGGAATTTGAGGTGATTTTTAGCTTCTAGCTGCGAGAATGCAAAAGCGAGTGGTTGCGTAAACGTGCCCTTAGCTGAAAGACTGCCGAACTGCCGATCCGCGTACTCAGCGGAAAGCAATTGTGACCCGAACGTAACTCCATGAACGGCACAGATTTGAAGCAATTTTCCAGAAAACTACAACCAAAAACAAAAAAAATTAACTATGTACAGAGAGAGGATAACTATAGGTTTGGTTTAATATCCATTTTTTCCCTCCTTATATTTTTTTTTATTGTAATATCAAACAGTTTTCTTATGGCTGAATTTAAATCAGTATTGAATGTTTGTCTCTTGCACTTCAATACAGACCTCCTTTTGCCACAATCACGAATCTAGGAGAAAGAAATCTGGAAAAAACGGCCGAATGAAAAAAAAAAACACCCCCCGGAATCTGCGCAAAAACACCCCCCCGCCCCCCCTGGGGGGGGGGGGGGGGGGGGGTTTAAAAAGCAATTTCCTTGTAAAACCTACTTTGCCTGCCAGGTTAAATTCAAGCCAAGGCAATAACCTAACCTATAAAATAAATAACACACACGCACAAAAAAGCAGTAAAATCGACAAAACAATTCGGCTTTTTTTTTCGCTGCTTTTTTTCCATCGGCTTTTGTTTCCAGAGTTTTTATTTCCGCGCACTGGCGCTCACGTAAAATAGAATACAATATAAATTTGACGGTGCCGAGAGATGCTATATGCACCCTCCAACTAGCACTAGTGATCCGAAATTATTGTATTTATTACACATATCCCCTACTAACGTAGCAGCTTGCCGAAAGAAAACATGATCACTGCAGCTTCTTGTAAGTTTTAATGGCAGTATTTAAAATACATTTTCTAAAAATGCATGTCAGGATACATATTCTCTACATTTCATTCTGTAAGTTCTATTTTTCTCAGATGTCAGATGCAGTTAAAAGCTCTTCCAACAACAGCTAACAATTTTTTTTTATATATATACGTTTCCATTTTATTTACAAAAAACGATTTTAAGTTTTAGTGGACATTTTTTCTGGAAACTTTTTTTTGTCTCTTTTTACTCTTTCTCAGCCTTTGTTTTTTTTTACCCTTTTCAGGCCTTTTTTTTTGCCCTTTGCAGGCCTTTTTTTTTGCCCTTTTTATATCTTTAGGTGTTTTCTCGGGTGTCGCCGCACCAGCGAATAAGCCCACATTTTTTTTTATTACAAAAAGGGCATTATCTGATGAGGGGACAAGGGTAATTCCTCCCCGCTTCCTCCTGTCCACGCCCGTTAGTTAACTTGTAAACTTGTTAACGGTCATGTGCAACAAGCATAACGTTAACTAAAAATACATAATTATCAAAATGTACCCGAGTGTATATTTTACCCCATGAGAATAACACCAGTTTTAAACAATAAAATACACTCTGCAATAGGGTTCTAGTTCATTTAAAACAATACCTTAAATATACAAAAGTCGATACAAATACATTTATAAATACATTACAAACGTACGTTAATACGACATAAATAATATTATAAATACCCATTTGACTGAAATCACACTTCGTGTTAGCTTTCGTTTTAGACGTGAATGGCTGTACACATCCAACTGCAAAAAAAAAATAAAATAAATGTTTTCCTTGGCAGCCATCTTCATCTTAAAACGCAAACGCCCCTGGTGCCGCGTATTGCCGCCCATTTTTATCCATTACAATCCATTAATTTTCTAACGGGTGAAACGACGACGTTGAAACTTTGTTATCAGGAAAAGGTTGGAAGCCGCGAGAAAGAGAGCTTTTGGGGTCTTTCAGCGCCCAAATAATCTTTCAACAACAAGTTTTATGCACAATAATACGGCAGTTAAGGATCCCATCCACCAACGATTAAGAATCGGATGGAACATCGCCAAAAACGTCGGCAGCCTGAGGGTGTGCTAATTAACTACGTCGTAATACTTCTAAATGCGTGGAGCAGACTTTGCTAAATTCGCAAAAGCTGAAGTTCGGTAGGACCTTTGCAGAGAGATATAATGTTATCTGTAGAATGGTTGCCAAGAATAGGTTTGCTTGCGGTGGGAAGGTCTTTTTTTTTTTATTTATTTTTTTTTTTTTTGGAGGAGGGGAGGAGACTTAAAAAGGTTGTATTCTGGGGAAGACGAAAACTACTTGCCTGTTTTTTTGAACATCGAAAACAATTTCTGTTTGATGGCGGTTGTTACCCACGGACGAAAAAAAAGGAACATCCTGTTTTTCCGTAATTGTGATTACTAATTTGTGGCGCCCAGAGGCGGGCAAGGGGGAAGCCCCTCCGAAGACACCAGATTAGCAGTAATACTGAACCTAGATTATTTTTGTACTGTCATCAGAAGACCCGTCTTTTTCGCCTCAAGTAGGGTAACCTTGGTTTATATTACAGTGCTCTGAACAACCCGAATTCGTTTTCGAGCCCAGTGTTTCCTCTCAGCCCCGTCCCCCCCCCCCTCTCCCTCGCGTAAAAAATTATTTACATCGATGCAGAACACATAAGTAAATAATTTGCTGCCATTATGAAATTTCTGAAACTATGCTTCTTTAACAGCATGAAAAAGTCACTAACTGTTAAAAACGCGTTAGTTGTCGGACCCATTTTCATAATTATTTGCCCCCTCCGAACAATTCCTGGATGCGTCACTGTACTGGTACTGATTGATATGTAATCCAAATCAGCGATCAACAGTTTAGTTCAGAGTGCAACAGTTGCATATTTTATAAAAGTCATTCTTCAGGTCCAAGTTTTTAGTTACATGCCTCTGAACGATCATCAGATTCTTTTCGAGGCGATCATGTGAATGGAGCAGAACATGGCTCCATTGGTGAAAGTGCTGATGCGTGCGCTCCCGAGAACCACTTAATTAATTTTGAGCGGTCTTGTCGATTCTGTCTTAGGACGGTGTGAGGCCAAAAGAGAAAAGACCAGTTGTAAAAAATAATAGAAATACAAAAATAAAGTAAAGAAATATTTGTTGCGATTGGGCTTTGAAATAGCTTTTGGGTTTATATAATTATAGAAACCGAAGATCGTAGGAGTAAATACCGATAAAAAGACCGAAGGGCAAAAAGACGTAAAAGGAAAAACAAATCTTTAAAATAGATATTTATTGTTTGTTTAGTTTAGGAATAAGGCTTCTGCTTGCTCAGTGGCAGGTTAATATTTTACAATATTTGTTTTGCAGATGTTTACTCTGGAAGAAAAGTAATTTCCTTCTGTGCCGTAACCCTTTGGTAGAAACATTTTCAAGGAATGTGAGCCAACCGTCGGGCCTTGGTTGCACTTAATACTATTTGCGTGAGGAAGCGCCTGGATTCACGCAAATAGTATTAAAGTGTAACCGAGGCCCGACGGTTGGCTCATCACATTCCTTGAAAATGTTTCTACCATAGGGTTACGGCAGAAGGAAATTACAGTAGGGACAATTTTTTTCTTTTTTTCCCCCTCTTGCATATGCTAGATTCAGACAACACCCAGTCGTTAGTCGTAACCGCTGCTGCACTATGCTTACACTTTGTGCATTCACAGTCAGTGGTCATTGGACGCTTTAGCATAAGCTGCCAGAAGGCGTTGATCGGTTAATTGTACCATTCTTGTCGCCTGACAGGTGCTTGCCCGTAAAAAACTAGTGCATAAAACTATACAGCAGTGCAGCCAACGTATCCTCTGTACGTATTTCACTGGCATAAGTCACATTGGGTATTCGCATGCCTTTATGGGCTACAAGCCTGCTACTTTGTTCGAAGGGTAATTTATGTAAAGGCGGGGTATGATGGTAAGGATGTTCTCGCTCGGTTATTTACCTTGTGTGTTCTACGCTTACATTGTCAGTATATAGCGAGCATTTATATGCGTCTGGTTGGGGGAAAGCTTTTCAGGACAGCATGATGCTTCTCGAAGAGGCTGCATCGAGACCGCCTTGAGCCTTATTTATTTTGGGTGATTTGAGTCAAATGATGCTCTTGATATTTCTGCCAAGAGGAACATAGAAGAAAATAATAGAAATGATCATTGGAAAGAGTGAATTATTAGCAGTGGAGGGGGTGGGGTGATTTTAGTTGCAGGATGCGCTGATTGAGTGAGCGAAGCGAACGAAAATCAGCATTTGTTACCCAGTGTGTTCAACAATTTGAAGAAACGTAATTTGGTCCAACATGGACATACGGCGCAGTCCACAAAAAAAAACTGACGACCCACAATTTTTCAAGTCTAACTTTTCTAGTTAACACCCCTCAGACCCAGGAGAGACAGAAATCATTAGATTTTATTTGTCCTCTCCTGGTTCTGAGGGGTGCTAACTAGAAAGGTTGAGTCCCACACAGGGTCAAACGGTCGGGGCTCAAAAACTGGCCGTGTAAACTTGATGGACTAAAAAAATTGTGGGTCGTCAGTTTTTTTGTGGACTACCGTGTACACACGAGCTACCGTACCTACCCAGGGTTGCGAACCGTCATTAAACACCACGTAGTATTATCTAGTATTCTAAATCTCAAAATTGTTTTTTTTCTATTTTCTTTACGCTCAGGTAAACGTGTCGTTCACCATGCCAACTCGGTGCTACCAAGATCGATGTTAAATGGCTTCGGCTATCAGCTGTCCTTGTTAACAAACCTGTTCCAGATGGTTCCCCTTAAGCCACAGGCCGAGCTATTCGTGTAATGCGAACACTAAGCGAAACCGAAAAATTATTAGATCTGTATGCAGCATTTGTCACGCAAGTAATAGTGCGTTGCACTGAATGGAAAGAGTTGTTTAACGCAACCGCCAATTGCTTGCTCCGTCCGACGTGGCTTGCAGTTATGCGTACAATGCCTGCAACGCCAGCTGCAGTTTTGGCGGTTAGACCAACCATCATCCCAACTCGGGTAGTTGTGCGGAGTAATGCCAGGCAGATCCGTAAGTTTGGGCTATCGCTGCCTGATATATACAAGGTGGTCTAAATGTCGTGATTACAAAATATTAACATGAAGCCCATAAAATAAGTTTGTAGTAGCATAAAGTAGAGCTTGTACGGCTCGACGGTGTTTGTGTTCATGATAACGTTACCGCATGTTTCGTGTCTCGGTCACGACTCCATGCGGCCAATTGTGGAACGAATGGTCGTAACTATTTTCTGGGGTAACCCTGTATTGCCAAAGTACACCGAGTCCTTCCTAGTTTTAATTTCTCATTAATTTTCCACTTACAAGAAAAATCCTAAAGACCGTCCCGGTTCAACGAAATCCGGGGATGGTCCTTAGGATTTTTCTTATGTTTTAATTTTCCCCCCTCCCCACCTTTTAAGGTTTGAAAACAACATGTTCATCCTAATTGGTTAGACGCCGCAGAACCCTGCGACTGCGTGGGAGCTGCAGGCCGGACACCAACAGCCCTGTGACCTGTAAAAGCGCTACAGCGCGCTCCGCTCGCTCAGTAATATCTCTACTATATACGAGAAAATTTTAAGCCTTCCGTTGCCACATATACAAGGTTAAAAGCTACAGCATAGTGACTAGTGCTGCAACACTGTAGCTGGCTGGAGATTTTGCAAAATTGATTATCAAAATACAAAACGATGAATGTTTACTAAATCAATTTTTTTTTTAGTGTGAGGGTCTTTTTTTCAATGCTGTGTGGGGTTATATAAAAATTCCTGACTACGGCCCTGAGTGTTATGCCTAAGTTAGGTAGGGTCGACACAACGCATTGAAGGCTTTTCATATTGTTACAGTGTCAGGCAGTTTGTTTTGGATTTTTCTCCAGAACATTTCATGTTTTAATTGCCTGTTATAAATAAATAAAAGATGGATATCGTTAAATTCTGAAGCTCACAAGTATACGGCCAAGTGAGAAATATGACAGCATAATACATTAGTTTACACCGAAGCAATCACTGCGAGCTTTGCTGCGTGTTTTGTGTAGTGCTCGGGGCCACTGATCTTACAAATCAGGCTCCTTTACAGCCG
Source organism: Lithobius niger (assembly GCA_023313725.1). NCBI lineage: Eukaryota > Metazoa > Arthropoda > Chilopoda > Lithobiomorpha > Lithobiidae > Lithobius > Lithobius niger. The sequence goes on from JAHWFP010025103.1 coordinate 18,034, forward strand.
CTACTAAAAATTGGCTTAGCCTTCCAATGGAATACCCGAATGTCTCCGAAAATATTTGGAGTAGGAATTTTATCTTCAAATTTGTGAACTTAGTGCACCAAAGCTCCCCCGTTAACCAAGTTAGAACAAAATGGTGTATGTTATTGTGTCCCGAATGCACGCAAACACGCACATCTTTTAGCAGTCGGGTGTCTATACCAGGGGCCCCCAAATTTTTCAAACGAAGGGCCATATAGCACAGTTGCTAATCTTTCGTGGGCCAAATTTTTCCTCTTCTGTACTTGCTGGGTTCCAGGGGTGCTCATCCACACGCACACCCCCCCCTCCAGGTGTAGTTAGCAGTGACCTTACCCCAATATCAAACACTGGTTTTGTGTGATTTTGTAAATTAAGTAACAGTATTTTTCCACCCCCTCCCCCCCCTTCCCCAAAGTTAGTTGCTTCTCACTAAAACCCTGTCCCCCCGACACCAATTGTTGAAAACTGTGGGCGTACTTCTCACTCGGCAATTTATCGATGTTGAGATTTAAAAGAGCACGTTCCAGTGCGAAGCAGTGCATGCAGTCATCAGCCATTCCTGAACGAAGTCAAGATCTAGTTTCGAGATCTTCATAGTTCCTTCGCTTCACTCAGGGAAAAGGAAAGTATACCTTCAAAAGGATAAATAACTGAAAACTCTTATTTAGTGAATTATTTAGTGAAAATGAAGCACAGGTCAGACAAAAGTGCTTCGCGGGCCACATCTGGCCCCCGGGCCATAGTTTGTTGACCCCTGGTCTATACAATCGGATGATCTACCGTTACTGTTAATCAAATTTAAGTTCAGCAGAACAAATGGTTTCTTTGAGTTGTTGCAGCATGTATTGATAAAGAAGCCTAAAATATCTTCTTAAAGACAATTTTTGGTCAGACAGACAGACACACCAACAGATGGACGCACAAAACTGCAATTCAGTCGAGTAATCGACCTCGTTTATTTGGCTCAATAAATAAAAATCTGTTTTTGGACACACTGACATCTCTTAGTCAAATATAATTATGCCCAAACGTTGCGACTTCTGACCAATGACAGCCCCAATGCCTTGTGTAATGGCGTCAGCGAGAACGTGACGTGAGGAGTGGGGAGTTGTGAGCTGTCTCCTTAAATTGTCGTTTTATCGACTGTTAAAGAATAAAAGTCACCTAACGACAGACGGAAAGAGAGACGAAGGAAGGGAAAAAAAAAAGAAGAAGAAATGAAACATAGCAGCTCCATTTTCGCTTTCGTTCGTTAAAACGGTTGGAGATAAGGGAAAAGCCGTAACGTTCTTGTGCTTAAAATATTTATAGAAGCCCGACAACCATTCTGTTGCCTTTTGTTCGTTGCAGAAGCATCAAATAATCGCCCTATCAGCTCATTAGAAACAGTCTAGTGTGGCAGAACATTACCACTAGGAAGATCGGCTGCCTGGGATTAAGGTTGAACGAGCGAGAATAAGGGGAAGCTGGAGGGATGGGGTACTTCCTAGCCGTCTTTGCAGGCATCGTCTTGTGTTGACAGTCTGTTTGTTACGAGCACGATATCGATGTCTTCATCGGATGTTGGCGCTTCGAAAAGGATGAACTTAAATCACTTCATAGGTTGTTAGCATATTGTGTTTCGTTTCAATGGTTGAAGCATCTAACGTTGGAAGTAAAAGGTGTGTGTTATTGGGAATTTGCTCAAAATCTTGGTATTGGCATGTTTTAAAGGTGACTATTGCTAAACATGACTTTTGTGCGAAACCGCGCTGTTTTCAAGCATATATACAGTGAAAGCTAAGTCGTAAACAATTTAAGAAAAAACCAAAACAAAGCTAATGCATCATAAGGGCAGTGGTAAGGTAGAACTGAACTTTTAAGTGAGGCTTTGTTTTGGTTTTGTGGTTTAAATTTTTTTTATGACATGGCGTTCATTGCATATTTGCTTAAAAATGGCTTGGCTTCACCACAACATCGGTTTATGTATTGATATTTTCGAAATGCTTTTTAATGTGTCAGTCGTTACTGTGGTGACTTTTTTAATGTTGGACCTTTAGAGCTTTTTTTGTGGAATTGAGTAAAACGGTTTGCGGTGTGCACCACATAGAAGGACTTAAAAGTTGGGTCTCCTTTAGAAAAGGGGATTCATTTCGTACTGTAGCTGGTCGAAAGCACATAACTTACGTCACGTGACATTTGCATTAGAGATGATCTTCCTTACAAGATTTATCTTCTTATGTGAAGCGATGTTCTCGTCAGAGATGATCTTCCATACCTTGCAATCACATTTCATAGGCCGACAGTTATGAGCGACTTACATTTGGCTAGCGTCCGTACGGGATCATCCTCCTATGGGAGACACCATTGTTAAGTTTTCAGGTCTTGTATGAGTAACTTAAATGCAGAAATATTCATTATAACAAACCCATCACTGCAGCCAAAACTGTTCTCAAATTCGTTATTTGTGTTCCAAGCTGTGTTTTTTTTTGTGCAATAAAGTCCTGTGAAAGGCTGAGAAGGAAGGTCACGAGATAATTTGATCAACTGCCCCAGTGATAATAATTGCTCAGTATCTCCTTATGCCATAGTTTTGCACAAACACTCCCTTGTATGTTAAACAATTAATCCAACTTCTCTTTAGTGGCAATTGTTGCGCACTCGTCTCTGTTAAATTGCATTTCTTCTTCAGCATAAATTTTTCCTTGCAATTATCCAGCAAAGAGAAGGAAACCTGACATAACAAGAGTTTCGGCACATTTCAACAAAAGTCTCGCGTTTCCCAACTCGGTGCGTGCGTTGTTTCCGTTTGTGGATCTTTCTTAGGGGGTGTTTCCGCTTCTCTTTATTCCGCTCTTTTGTGTTACGGGCTTGTGCGCTTAATGCTTTGGTCTTGTGATAAACGTGCTAAAGGTCACATTGTCAAGCTGGCGTGGCGACCGGTCACGCTGTTGCTCATTTCTGAGGTCAACGCAGCTGCCGCCTTACCGCACCACACGGATGCTTATTCCTCGTGACTCGTACTTCTCCTGCAGTTGAATGGGAACGAGAGGAGAGCGTTGGGTTCAGGAAGCTGGTGATGAAGTTTAAAAAAAAATCCTAACCTGGACCTGTAAAAACTGACGGTTACGGTGGTGCTGGTAATTAGGATAAGACAGAAGAAGGATTACAAACGTTTGCTTAGTGGAATTTTCCACCCCTTAGATCTGCTGTAGCAAGTTTACTGTATTTCGACGCGTTAACCCATGTGAGAGGTTTACTTAAACAGTCTCCGTACGTGGCACTTTGTTAGAACCGTGTGCACACTTGCATTGTGCTAAAGGGCCTAATACCGTGCTTATAGGCGTCATGGACTTGCCGTTTTTCACTGTGGTCTGTTGTCACGGCATCCCCGATGCAGCGGGTGTGCTAATGCCGTAAGCTTGGTTTCCAATTGCCATGTATGCGAGCAGGAATGACTTACCACAACACTTGTGTATGTTAGTTGTCAGCACAGAATTAGGCTCTTAGTGACTCTAAGAGCACGACGCTACCCAAGCATTGTACTCAAGCCTTGTACACGCCTTTATATGCGTTAGTGCAGTCCTTAGGAGACTCGGTGATTTGCCAGGTCATTGGAAAAATTTGCGAATTTGCCTGCAGCATTGTAAGTTGCTTTCCTTTGATAAGGAATTCCGTAAGTGTGCAGTGAAAAACTAGAACCTCTTGGCTTGCTGTATTTGAATTTTATTGTAAGAGGGTATTAATAATGTGACGAGGACACTGCCATTCAGGAACGTGGCCAGTAACCAGTTCCAGTTAATTTAACTTCAGGCACAAAGAATGTTACTTTCAATGGCCTCCTAGTTTTCGACTCTAAAGCATTGAATGAGATCCAATAGACAGTAAGTGTAAGTGACTCGGCTAGAAGGCAAATGCCCTGGGTCACTTTTTCTAATGAACTGTATACCTAAAAGTTCTATAAGTAATTGCTGTTTTTCTTGGATGGGGCATGTCGCCCATAGGTTAACAGCAAGAAAAAAAAATAGTTTGGAACAAAATTCTTCTTCGACTATAAAATTGCCAAAATGAAATTCCATCCGTACTTTTGATTTGATAGGGCCACAACAGAATTGAAGTGACATGACCAAAGTTAAAGGCCTAGCTTGGTAATTTCATTTCACATTTCTTTTTTTTTTTCTCTCTTCTTTTCTACTTCTCGTGCTGCTTTTCTTGGCACGCACTTTGGACCATTTGTCATGTTTGGCATTACGATTTTCACTGTACGTCGTGAGCTCTACGACATTCTTGAAGTGCGGCTGGCTTATTGTGGGTTTTTGAAAATTGCCGTAATATGTTGCAGGAGGCGTGTATTTGTCAGACAGCTTGAAATGAAGAATTATGTTGTGTGGAGCAATTCAGTTATGACCTTCCGGAAGGTCGGGTTGCAACGCGCACTCTTGCCGTCGACTTAAGGTCGGAGTCTTCGTGGTTTGCAGCAAAGGAACTTGCTTTGGCGGGGTCGGGGAAGGTGGGGTGGAAGCCGGGTTTCGGTGCCCGGCTGACCGGGGCAGAGGTCGTGGTAAGGTCACGGAGTTTGCCATGGGACTCGTTGTGCTAAGAGGTCCTGGTAGGAAATAAATTCGGCCGTGGTTTGACCTTTAGTGCTTGCTGCTCGATAGTTATGGTGTGATATTGCGGGCCAAAGTAAAAACAAAATTCTTCGTTCCGCCGTTGTTGGCAATTGTATTTTTCTCTCTTGCCTCTGCGCGCCTTTTTCTTTCGTTTTTCAGTTTTGTTACCCGAGAGGTATTTTTACGACTCTCCAGAGGAAAATGGAGGTTACAAGCTTGACTTCTTGTTGCTGTACGTTGGCGGAATGGATGGCTTTGGACGGAGGCTTTTGAGGGATACCATCGTACCTCGAAGAATTCTGCAGCACAAGCTTTTGAACACTGTTTTTTTTTTGTTGCTTTTTTTTTGTTTTTCCTTTTTTGTGTGTTTGTTAGTAGTCTCGTTGCCTCCGATCGTTACGTGTTGTTGTTTTTTGGCGATAGGATCTTCGATCGTTTCGTGTTTGTTGGGTATCGTTGTCGGTTACAGCGGTTGTTCGGCTTGCACGTATACGTGACTTCCCGTTGTGTTGCCGAATGCGTGTGTGCTCGAGGAATAACGTTGCGTCATAGGAAAACTTTTTTGTTGTTTTTTTTTTCTTCTGTTTTGAAATCGATAAAATTCTTCTTCAGTTCAATATTTGCTGCAAAAAAAAAAAAGGGGGAAAATCAGCACGTGAGATTCGGTGCTTGGATGTGTACAATCTTTTGGTCAATTTCTAGCAATATATATTTTTTTTACAGTGTCCCACCTGGCCGAAAATTAAACCATGCGCAATGGCGGTTTGCCGTGACGTCACCATGAATTAGCCAATGACGAACGAGAACAACGGCTGTTTGGCCGTCTGATTGGACTAGCCCAGTCACGTGATTTGCACGTCGCAGCAAACAGCCATGGCGTGTGGTATAACCTAAATCAACGTTTTAGGTTTGAACAGCCCATCAGAACTATTGGATTTTGCCTGTAGGGTGGAAGTGACGAGAGGAAAAATAAAAATCGAATTTGTCTGTTGAGAACGTAATGGCAGTGGTACAGTTTGGACCTTGCTAAAATATACTTGGAATGAATGAATGAATGAATTTCACTTCGAATGAATTATGCTGGTATTATTTTAGTTATCCGGTACTGCCTGCTACCCGGTTCTTCTCTGGGCAAGTACTACTTACTACCTAGTGTTCCTACTTTTTAAGTGTCACAGTTGGTCATCATTTTTTGATGACCAAAAGTGACTCTTAAGTATAGGAGCACTGGGTAATAGTACATGCCCAGAGATGAACTGTGTAGTAGAAAATACCGGATAACGAAAATAATACCAGCAATAAGCAATGAAATTCGTTCCAAGTTTATTTTAGTGAAATAAATGCAGATACAAACCTATGTAGCATTTACGTTGCCTTTTGGACTGATAATTTCATACTGCCTGAACGGGGAATCGAACCCACGAACTTTGAAACCAAAGGACCAGGTCCTACCGCTGAGCCGTACTGACACGATCTTTTTTTTTTTTAGCTAGGGGGTCTGGGGGAGCGCTGTAAACTCCCCCAACGGGATTTGGGACAGAGTCCCGGAAGTTCACGCAATTTCAGCAATTTTATTGAGTTTGAGACAGCTGGAAGACCTAAATTGAAACTTTTTAAAACGGCGGCTGGCACACACAAGCCAAAATCGTCTTTTTTTGGGGGAATTTGGGGTGGGGGGGGGCGTGCCCACCCGTGTCCCTGTGTTTGCGCCATACGCTTTAGGATAAAAGAAATCTCGATGTACATGGTAGTCGGTGCTTAATACTTATTTGCTTAGGATAAATTAAAGTATCTTGTTCAACAGGAGATTGTCAGCTATAATACCACAAGTGCTTCTGTGAAATCTATAATTTGGGTGTTTTGGCACGAAACTCCTTTCCAGATTGTCGGGACAAATGTGTTGGAAAGGAGTTGAGTGCTAAAACACCCAAATTATACATTTCATAGAAGCACACGAGTGGGATTAGGTTTGCGAATTTTTGTTTTTCTTTTCGCAGCACGATTCTCCGAAGTAATTTCGTTGTACGGTTCCGTTTTCGATTCTCCATGGTCTTTTCAGTGTAATTCGGTTTCGCTTTCCGTTTGCCGGGGTCTTTTCAGTGTAAATCGGCATGATGCTCGTTTTGCGGAAAGACAAAAAATAAATTCTTAGCAAAATAGACTACGCGAGCGGCGTTTATTTTTCATCAAAGTTTTAACAAGCGCTTGTGAAAACAAAAAACGAAAAAACTTCGCAAGCCAAATACAAACTTTGTACTCAAGTGCCAGTTGGGGGTGGGGGGTTGGGTGGGGGGGGGGGGGTGTCATTGCCACTGCCCTTTTTTGGAAAAAAATGCGTTTTTGGGCCCTTTTTGAAGAAAAAACATGCCCTATTTTCCTTTTCTGCACATAAAAATGCTGATCGCAGCGAAGAGAAGGGACCTAAAAACGGCAAAACGAAAGTTAGGAAGCCCAAGATAGGGGCAAAAAATGGTTAAAAACTAAGTGACAAACCCCCCAAAAAAGCTCCAAGAAACATAAAGCCTCAGCGTGCCCTTTCACTAAAAGTTGCCCACGCCCTCTCGGATGCACACTACTGCTCAAGTTTAGTGTCATGTAATTTAGTATAGGGAATTCTTTATACATTAATGTCTTTTTTTTTTTAACACTGACTACATAATGAACAGGTTTTAGCTGATTATTACGAAGTGAACAAAGGCTTCACGAAGCGGACAAAAATGATGTCAACCGGCGGAGTTTTTGACATGCGGGCTGTCCTGTGCGCTTATGCATGATACAGTGTGGTTGCGTGCACTTGATGATACGAAATGTACTTGTGCGTTAGTAACACGTATGCTCGCACCACGGAAACACTTGACGATTTTAATAATGTGAGAGCTCAAAAGACAGAGCGTATTGCAACAGTACAAAATAACCACACTGTTTAACAGATCGATAAGTAGACAATTAATATTGCGTAAACATTTGTCGAAACAAATCCCACTCGTACGTGGCGGTAATCATCCATACGGAAGCAATATCAAGACTGCTAAGTCTGTAATTAAAATATGATTATGAGCTAACGCTTATAATTACAATTTAATCCATGCAATGTCCAAATAACTTAGCAATGTAACAATAGTGTCGTGTAATAATCACTGTCACAGAGTACACTTTGTCATTTAGATAAATATTCAACTTTGGTTCGCTATAGCTAATTGTTTACAGTTCTTAACATTAATGTGGAGATTAGGTAAATCTTATTTTTAAAAGCATTAAAGGCAACTAAATAAGGTGATTTAATAATAGGCCTCTTTTTATGTTTTAACTTTTAAATAAAAAAAGGAACAATTAAAATCCGTTGCATACAGTATTTTTTACAATAAAAAGAAAGAATAGAAGAATTACCAATTTAGTACCATTTAGGGATCGGCCGATATGACTTTTTACCGATACGATACGATACCGATGAAAGGTAAACCGATCCGATACAATCCGGTACGATACCGATGCCGACACCGATAATAATAATAATACAAAATCGCGACTAAAAGTTTAAATTACATATAAAAAATGCAACTTCGGTTTTTGGTTTTGTGTGGGTTCCAACTGTTGAGATTATCCAAAAAGTTCTGTGCAGCAAAACAGCATTTACTCTTATTCCTACATATGGCTTCAGTACATTCATCTTCTCAGTTAGATTTTAGTTGGTTGCTGTAAAACTTAGATCATGGAACTGTCACGTGCTACATTTTCAATAAAAACTGAACAAATGGCTTTGCTTTTCTCGCTTGGTTATTTCTTTTGCCGCGCTTGGTGTCAGTTTTGCAGGGAAGACAGTTGTGTTTCTTGGCATAACAAATATCTGTATCGGATGCCTTATAATGGTCCGATACCGATATGGCAAAAATACCGATAAATACAGATTATACCGATATCAATATCGGACTATCCCTAGTACCATTTATTGCCACTGTATAGCGTGTTAACAAATTATGTTTGTAAATCTAACTGTAGTTTAAATAAGTCGTACATTTTTCAGAAGTCATATTTTTGCCATTTTGATACATTCTCTAAAATGTATATTCATTTTAGAGAAAAAATATATATATACCTACAAGTTATATCATACGGCAAAAAATGGTATTCAAATTGGAAAATCTCAGTCTTTCTTTTTATTGTATAAAATTTTTATTTGCAATGGATTTCAAATGTTCTTTTGTATTTAAGAGTTAAGAGGAATCTTGCAGTAAAAGAACAAATATAAATCATCACAGATAAATTTGTTCTACTAAAAAGACTGCAATAGCAACTACGAATTCAGTTACATCTCACACGTGAACATAAACTTATTCCTGATAGTAGATTTTAGCAACAGACTCAAATGCAAGAAACCAGCGTCAGTGTTCTTGTCAAACAACCTGACGACGGTTCATGCCCAACCATCTAAGCGACAGTCCCATCAAGAACTTTTCTTACATAGACTCTACTGTAATTAAAAAAAAAATAAAACAATAAAACTATATCATAACACGCACACACATAAATTGTGATAAATCAGAACTGGAATATTCGTGAGATAAACCAAGGTTTGAAATACCGGGTTGGAAAAATGAATTTTTGAGAAAAAAAGAAACTAAATTGTATCCTTAAAATGTTAAACAATGTCCAAGACAATTCCATAAATTAACTACCATCAGTAAGGTAACAAAGAACGTGGAACAAGGTCCCTTCTGAAATATTTGCATTGTTTGAATTCATTTTTTCATGGCTTCGTTAGTTAGTTTGGTTGATTTAGTTGGCATGCTTTATACTTCGGCCTTTCTTTTTTATCTCTGATATTGTAAGTAGTCTTCTGTAATTATCATAATATTGTGACACGCAAGGTATAATTCAAACTTCGTGTCAAGTGTATTTAATTTAACATTAAAATAAGACCCACGCAGCCTGGGAGCCGACAGCTTGGCGGCATGTTAATCGCCATGCTCATTTTCCCAGAAGCCCAGTCGCGCCCAGCCATGCTCTGTATGACGTGACTGTTACAAAACGTAATCGACATACACCATTCCTCCCCTTCAGCTTAGCTAAACCTGCTTTGACGGTTATACTTAGACCAATTTATTAGAAAACTTATCAGTTTTGATCAACCCTACCCATTACTAGGGGTGGGCTAGCACAACTTTTTCACGTCGAGTTGGGGGTTGAGCATTGAGTTTTCCTCGAATATGGTTTTACAAACTAGGAAAAACTCGTGAAATTCTGGATAACTCCGGGGATAAAAACAAAGCCAGGTTTTTAAGCCAAGGCCTATAATTGAACACAGTATATGTTAAGATATTGTGGTAAAAATGTTATTGTGATACTTCTGTGTTGAAACCTAAAGTTCAATAAATGGAGCTGTTCTCTTGCAATGTACCAGCCGTACAAACAAGTAAAACTGATAAAATCTGCGAAAAAATTTCCTTAAAAAAATTGCAGTAAATAACCTGGAAATTGACCTCAACTCTCTGGAAAACCTTGAAAACTCGGGGAAATTCTTTTAGTATTTCAGTGGGAACCATGCATACGATGAATCGAATAAATCAGTTTTTCCTGTATCCCGAACACTGCACACAAGACAATCACTGTATAGTTAAAAATGGCTAAGTCCCACAGCAGGTCAAACGGTCGGGGCTCAAAAACTGGCCGTGTAAACTTGATGAACAAAAAAAATACCATTTTTTAAAGCATTTATTCTACAAAACGTAAGTAAATGTGGTAAGTTTTGTTGCAATTTATTAAAGATATTAGATCTTTTTTGCTAAAACTCAACAAAGATTTCCGTCCACTGTCCCTAAGGGCGCGTTTACGCAGCGACTCGCCTTTGCATTCTCGCAGCTAGAACTCAATCGCGATGGCAAAGGTGACATTGCCATGGTAACAACGCTAAATGGATTAGCTAAATCCGACATTGTTTGAGTAAATACTTGCAGTCTTATAATCCGTGCCAATAATATAAAGAATTCCTCATGACGTAACAATTTTCCCAAACGCTTCTGAACTCAAGTTATTTGTTTTCGTTGCGAGGCGGCCGACATAAAACCGCCGCCATCTTGTAATTTGAGGTGATTTCTAACTTCTAGCTGCGAGAATGCAAAAGCGAGTGGTTGCGTAAACCCGGCCTAACGAAAGGTTGTAGAAGTGAGAACTTATCAGACTGACTGACCGACAGAGGCAGAAAGAAGTAATGAGATTACCATCGCGATACTCCGTAAAATCCGAAACTCGAAAATTTTTAATTTTAAAGTTTTCAGATAGTCGAATTTATACAACGAAGTCGAACTGGAACTCGACTTAAAAATTCCAGTTAACACATCCCTATGTCCATTGCCCAGACATAATTACAGTGCAGACGAGCCTAGAAGTCAGTCGCAGCAATACACTGACCCAAGCATGCTATGTTGGAGGGCTTTTTGACTCCAGCCTTGTCTTCATCATGGCCGCTGGATGTTTCGACAGGTAATTGTTGTCTACCACGGCTGTCATACCTGTTTAATATGGACTAAGAATTAAATTGTGTATCAGTGGTATGCGACAATTGTTGACTGTCCACTCGTGGGCCTAGTGCGCAATAAGAAAAAGTTTGAAGATAACTTGCCCTCAAAGTTGTCAAATATGCTGCCTACACCTACGGACTCCCCAGTTTATATTAATTAGCCGAGTAAATTAATTCGAAATGCCATCCCATCCCCGTACTAATTAGTTTAGTCTGTTCCAACAGCTAAATTGATTATCGAAGATATTATTAAACCACTCAAATTATTGAGTCACATTCAGGATTGGATGTCCGTCTGATGTTACGAATCTAAATTATGGATTTGATGGAAAATGACCTGTCCGCGTCCAATTGTGACGTTACATTTGCAGTAAAGCAGACGTCTATTGGTTTAGATGACGAACCTGATGAGAACCTGATAGCGTAGGTGCAGAACGTATGGTTTGTTAGAAATTGCATTCACGTATTCAGAGACGGCAGAATTATTAATGTTCGTAATTTGCGAACCTGGAGTTCATTAAATCTGTCAAATCAAATAGCGGTGGTGAAAATAATTAACCTGCTAGTGTACTTTGATAATTCGGCTATAAAAATATTGAACTTGCGCTCGAAGTATACCACACACGTCCAAGTGGTATGACTGATACAATTTTCTTAAATTTGTGGTATTTTTCAACGTCAAAGAAATGTATTGCTGGTGTGTACTCAAAGTCCACATAGCGCCAAGTGATGAACAGAAATGTCAACATTTTAGGGGAAAATGCGAGGCAAGGTATGACTGATAGAATTTTAAAATTTGTAGTAGTTTTCAACGTCAAGGAAATGTATTGCTGTACTCAGAGGCTACATAGCACCAAGCGATGAACAGAAATGTCACCGTTTTAGGGGAAAAGGCAAGGTATGTCTGATAGAATTCTTAAATTTGTGGTAGTTTTCAACGTCAAGGAAATGTATTGCTGGTGTGTACTCGAAGACTACAGAGCACCAAGCGATGAACAGAAATGTCAACATTTTAGGGGAAAAGGCAAGGTATGACTGATAGAATTTTTAAATTTGTAGTAGTTTTCAAGGTCAAGGAAATGTATTGCTGGTGTGTACTCAAAGCCCACAAGGGACTAAGCGATGAACAGAAATGTCAACATTTTAGGGGAAAACAAAGAAACATTACTGATAAAGTCGCTAGCCCATATTCTCTCTATTCTGAAACCTATATGATTAGAATCGTCATCCTGCTGGTTTGGACATGACGACGTTACCCATAGGGGTGTGGTTACTCGCTTTCCTCTTGAGTTCCCAGAAATCCCTCTCAAAATTTTGCAATGCCGGTTGAGGCTCATTTAACATTAGGTTAAGAAAATGAGAAAACAAGCCGAACAAATCGTACCCTAGAAATAACTTAGTACTGTAGCCTTTAGGTACTTAGGTTTCGTCCGAGTGGCATGGTCCGAATTCGAACTGGCAACCCTATCCGTCCCCAGATCAGTGATTTAATGCCATGTTTTCCTGTCTCCTTTAGATAATTTTCGTCAAATTGTATACATTTATTTAAATCAGATTAAAGGTTAATATAATTTCCAATGTCTTGCGCTGTTTCTTGGGGAGATGATGGAGGCCACAAGAGAAAGAGAGTTGTTTGATAATAAAATCGAGCAAACAAAAAGTTAAGTTTAACTATAATGCTAAAGAAAATAAAGAAAACCTCAATATCAAAGAGTTAAATAGACTATGCTTCAGAAAACAAGATTTGGTAGCAACATGGCAGTCAACATTCCAATTAGATACCCTCTTTTTTTCATGATTTTCCGTTATCCTGGTCAGGGTTCAGACAAAACCTGGAGAACCAGGAAATCTCAGCGAAAATGAAAATAGAGCCAAATCTCTGCGAAATTTCAGGAAAACGAGAAATTTTTTTTTACAAATCTGGGAAATCTTAAAAAAAAGTCTTGAAAAAATACCGGCAAGCGGTGTTTACTGTGGCGTGAATACGACATTGTGATTCAAAGTTCACACTTCACCACTAATAAATGAACACTCATAAACTCTGTCCACTTGAATTTTCGGTGGAATAACGCAGCGTCCACCTTCTTCAGAAGTCCAGGCAAAAACGAATTACTAAACGAGGTTCACATTGCTTCAGACTGTGTCAGAATCTGAATCAGAATTTTAACTTGCCGCATTTTCCGTTAGACCACTGATCTTTATCGCGCGCTCAAACTCTGTTTTCCATTGCCTGCTGAGATTTTTGGCGAACTCTGGTCTCACTAGTCGGTCGACGTTGGGATAGGGACAAAAACATGTCTTAGTGTCTGATCTGTAAGTTCCATTGAATTAGCAGACCAGGAACAAAATTCTAGGCTACTAGCAAATATTTGAATTTGTGCTTTAATAGGAAGTATTTTAGACATAACTTCAATAAACTAAATCTTACGCTGGAACCAATACTAGTGATGAAAATGCGTTTAGTCCAGTCTGGACTAGTCTCTAATCGACTATTTTCTGGGATGTTGGATTATTTTCGTACAAATATTAGTAAAAACATTGGCTATATAGCCTGTTTCCTTAACAAAACGTCTTGTAAATACCTGGAAATTGCCATTGGATGCACCTGGATAACGTGGTAGTGTCAGGGAAACTGAGAATAAAAAAAATTGTCTGAACCCTGCTGGTACAAATCATGTCTTGGCATAACTTCACCCTTTCTGGCTCCAAGAATTTTCGATGCTAAGAGGGATTTGGGGTTGTACGGTGCCTTTGTCGTCATGCGGGTCTTTTCACAGATTTTTTTTTTTTTAATTTCTCCTCTGCTATCGTTGTCGTATTCAGATTCTCCTCTGGTGGTCGGACATTAATATTTATATGCTTGTTCGAAAGCCGCTGTTGGGATGATAAAAGATGATGTAAATGGTCGGTAAATGATGTTGATGCGGGAACCGATAAGAGGGTGTGTTGGGCGTTTCCGGTAGGACGTGGGTGGGGGAGAGTTGATGGGGGTGAAGACTAGGTGGGAGCGAAATAAGATGCGAAAGAATCCATTTTTATTTTTGATTGTATTTGTAAGTGCGCCGCCGTGTTGAGGTGGCAGCGCCTTAACGATAGTGGCGTCCGTGGCAGCATTATGTAAATGTTGACGAAACAGATGCCTGCCACTCGAGTCCTTGCGTCGCCCAGCGGAGGTGAGATTAAGAGGGCCAGAGAAATGGGTGTGCAGTGGTAGTGGGAGGAGGGGAGGCGGTGTCGTAAGCTCCTTGATATTGCTAATAAACTAACTGCCTTCTCCCACCTGGGAATTGCGATCACACTGCGGCTCGAATAATTTAGCTGCGGATGCACGTGAGAGTTGGTTGCTTGGTTTGGCTGCTTGCCTGCCTGCCTGCCTGCTTGGCGCCTGAGCTTGGAGTTTACTTGGGTGACAGGCAGGTGCCTCCTGGCTGTGTGTCACGACTGCGGTGGATTATGGAGAGATGCACGGTTTTGGATGAAGACCTGTCTTCTGTTTGTTTGGATTTAATCTTGTGGTGTGTGGTTGGAACGGGAATGGGGAAACCTTAACAAATAAAATTTTGAGGAACTGCTGCGGTCTGCACGAGAAATGGGATGGGAAAGGAGACACGGAAATGTCGTCGTTATCGATTGTATTGTGATGACTTGGTTGTTTGGTCCAACACCACCAAAGCACACCCAAGTACGCTTG